>JAJJMA010291189.1:0-37805 GCA_023529015.1 Papaver nudicaule | reverse complement strand
ATGAAGAAGCGATAGACGATGGCTGATGAAATCTGAACCCTCTGATCCAATTTTTCATATTCATAAGCATCAAAGGCATAAACCCCAAGTTGACGAGTATGATAAGCCATGGTCTCTTCTTCTTCCACTTCTTCCCTTTCTATCTCTTCAGTGCCTTGAACACAACTAAACTTCTCCATTGTTAGAGGTAGAATAGCAGAGAAAATACTTGAATGGTTATCTCTCAAGTATTGTGGTATTTATACAGAAATACCAAGAAGGGATTGACTCAAATATCTCACACAATTTTGCACACCCAGAGTCCCTTGGGTTTGTGTTTGTGTTTTTAGATAACAATGACGTAATCTAACTGAGATTTGAGTAATTTTTTCGCAGAGGAACACTGTTTCCGCGTAGTTTGAGTTTTTGTACAGAAAAACACTTCTGACGGTTCGGGAACCGTGTGGAACAGGTTTTTGAACACGTCAGCCTGGACAAGTGTTTTCATCCGTGTCTCACAACATGGTTTTTGACATAACCGTGTTTGTGCACTCAGGTGCCTATTCTGAGTGGTACTGATAATCAGTCAGGGTTTCTTTTCCCCTGTTTTCACATTTCCTTATCTCTCAGTACTAAGACAAGAAAATGGTTTGCAACACTCAGGTTTGAGTGTTGGGGTGAGTATTGTCATACTCACCTGGTCTGGACCGTCGTCTAGACCTCCTCGATCTTCTTCCTTTTCCAAAGTTATCATAGAAGCGAGTGTCATTAGGATACGGCTCAGTATCTGACAAACTTCTGGATGATTTCCTAGCTTCCTGAACCTGTTTTTCAAGGTCTTCATTAAGCTTAGTGTATCCTGACAACATCTTGTCCAGATTTTTCAGGCTTATCATCTCTTTGGAGAATCGAGGTTGATTGCTCTTTGAGTTCCCTCTCTTCGGAGTCTGCTTTTCAGTAGAAACAGATCTCCTGTTCTCCGGTCTCTGAGGTTTTCTTCTAGAGTATGGAATAGCTCTACTATGATTTCCGCTCATAGGTGAGGACCCTCTTTTTATCTCATCCCTTGTTCCTGGGTAAGATTTTGAGAGTTCAGACACACTTTTCAACACATGGTTTAGAGTGTGCTGGAGTTGAGAAACTCGTTGTATCCTCTTTTGGCTATTGCATTCAGACTGAAGGTGTCCTTTCTTTTTACAGAAACTACATGATTTCTCATGTTTCCCTTCAGTAGAACTCTTTTTTTGGGCACTGCTATCATCAGAATGATGAGGGGAATTGATCACCTTGTTTGAGGTGCTTGAAGATATCACCTTCGTTCCAACAGTCTTACCACGATGAGTTCTTGTATCTGATTGATCGTTTTCGGGTTTTTCAGATATTGATTTGAGCCGATCAATTTCTCCCGTTAACTCTTCAATCTTTTTATGAGCAATCATAAGTTCAGATTTTTCAGATTCTGTACTTGTGGGGTTTTGGGGACTACCACTTTCCAGGGTTGAGTCGGCTGCATGACTTTTCCCTTGTAGTAGTGCAATCTCAGTGGTCAAGGACATAACCACGGATTCTTGTTCATTGACTTTATCCAAGAGGGAGTTAACCCTGACTTTTAGTCGTGAGATCTCAGAAGACTGAAATTTCATGAACTTGATGAGATCACTACTTTCCTTAGCTGCATCCCTTTCAATTTCTGAGTCAGAGTCATCTGTCAGATTGAAAGGGTAAGGATTATCACTCATACTGACAACCTGATTTGGTTGTTCTTCACAAACTGGATTTGAACCAGTTGGAGATGAGTGTAATGGAGTGGTGTCTTTTGGTGTAGTATTAGTACTAACATCCATGACTCACAAGCCTAGATAAACACAGACAGTTACGTCTTTAAGGTGTTCACCTGCTCTGATACCAATTGAAAAAAGGAGGGGTACCGAAATACTACCAACTTTTTGTTTTGGCTCGTGAGTCTTATGGTTAAAGTCTGGACGATCTCAAAAATCAATATCCAAACCTCTAACTGGAGTTGTTAAGACCTCGACAAAGAATACTTTGGAGTCAACTCGACAGTTAGGCAATAACGTACTACTTGGTGCTTTAATTATAAATCAGAGTTATAATGCGGAAAGTAAAAGCACACAAGACACCAAACGTTTTTTTAACGAGGAAACTGCCTTGCAGAAAAACCTCGGGACCTCGTCCAGTTTGAACACCGCCAGTACAAACTGACTACAAACACTAGCCTACTAAAAGACTTCGGTCTGGGATGTAGCAGAGACCAACTCAAGCCCTCCAAGCGAATTGGCTACTATCGCCTTTCTTACGTCTCTGGATTCCCACTGATCGTCACGCACTTGATTCCCCTAGCTGACGTCCGTTACAGGCCTAGGAGTTGCTTTGACCGCTGTCAAAGGCTTGTGTCAGCAATACTGGGTTTTAAACCAAACTGTTGACATATGGTGTAACTGTCCTCTTCAGTTTACCATACACAAGATGACTTCCTTCGGATTGTTAAATCCAGGTCATACGGAAATCTACTTCTTGAATCGGGGCTGACAAGCAAACCAAGTAAGCAATGCCCAATCCGAATCTACCTCAGTTATACACGAAGAACCACTTAAGGAACTTGTATAACCGGAGCTAACTAGGTCTTACAACACCGAGTGCAGCCGTGCGTTGCTACCTTTCCAACCTTGTTGAGTAACGTATCAGTTCTTGAATAGTCGTATATCAGAAGAGACGGACTTTAGAATAGACAATAACGTGATCAGGTTACCAAGGTTACAGGTTAATCCGATTTCAACCAAAGATGGTTTCAATCTCCTACCTGTGCTTCCCAACTCTCTAAGGAAGTCTTTATAGTCGTAGGGAGTTCCCAAAGGAGCTGCAACCTATAGAGGATGACTATACCACAACAAGCATTCACCGAAGTGAAAAGAGTTTACGTTATCTTCCCTAAGGACCTTCACGTATGCTTGATGCTTGCGGTATCTGTCCGTAGGCACCTCTATTTATAGTACTCAATAAGATAGGTTGCTTAGGAATAAAGCAATCAATTACTTGTCCCACAAGTTAGGGAAACCCTAAACTTGATAACCAAGTAATAAGAGATTAATCTCAATTGGAATTCTTTTTAGAATTATCTGCCAAGTGTTTTGTTAGCTCTAAAACACTTCAAGATAGAATCCAACAGACCAGAGATAATCTTATCTTATTGACTCATTGAGAATCGTTAGATGGAACACAAAAGGTCTTTATGTTTTACACAAGTCCATCTAAGAGATAAAGGAGTTTTGGAATTTGACTCAGAGTGAAATTCTAGGAGAATATTCACTAAATCCGACACCAGTAAGACAGCTACCATCAGGTTCACGTACTGGTACGTGAACAAAATAGCCATCTCGAACTCAGGAGAATTCCCGAGTGTCTGGTACGCAAACCGGTTCGTGAACCGTGCGCCTGTCAGATTTCGTCAAATCTGGATTCCGCTGAAAGTACTGGGCTGAGCCAGAACTTAGACGTGAGAACGTCCTCAGCTGTGATCCATGGACTCTTTGCTCAAGAGCACTCCTTTAGATTCATCCATATCCAATTAACAGTTTGCAAGCAAACCATTGTAATGGACATATGGCACCGAATCTGTCTCATACATTCTTGACTCACAGTATTTGTGGGATCAAACACTGGTCATGACACAAGGCCATGTTACGCAAGAATACGATCTCAATCACTATAATCACTACTAAAGTAGTCGACTATTTCGAAAGAATAGATGAAGTAGAAATAGAAGAAAATCCATAAAGTCATAACTCCTACTAACCTTTTATCGATGAAGAATAATTGATGTCTTCTTTGTCTTCACAGTCTTCGTCTTCAAGGTCTCTACTACTTTGTCTATATCCCATTTCCGAAATCTAAACTCTAGTAGGCTAAATCAAGAATTGACTTTTGACACCTAAAACTGACAACTAGCTTGACATACCAACGCTAGTGGGTTTGACCGGACAATGCCCTAACACAAACGTGTAACAGTCGATGTAACCTATAGTCAAGAAGTTGAGCATTGTTTTCATACCCTACCCTCCTGTTATAATATTTCTGGCCATTTGGTTAAACTCTACAATACTTGCTCAGTCTATATAAGTAATTCTGGTTTTCAAAACAGTAAACTATCTATTTTGTTAGTATTCCAATTTCACCGATTTGTAAAGAATGATACACAACATGTAAGGAAATAATTACTAGCCCATCAATTCATCAAGCAAAATTCATATTACTCAATTTCATTTAAAGTGCAAACACATGTGCCGCCTTTTTGTTGAAGCATTTTGAAAAACAGTTTGAGTACCACAATTAGAAACCAATCTTAAATAGGCATAAACAACGAAAGAAGTCCTCATATACGAAATATTGATACCGTTGATCCAAACAGATAATTAGTGATTAAAAAGCACAATCCGATTGACAAACTGAAGTATCTTTTCATATTCCTAAACAAACAATCTTTGGCAGTAGGTTTAGGCTTACCTAAAACAAAGGAAAAAAATGCAGAATTGAGTTAGAAGTTGCAGACTTGATGTAGATAATCTATTAGTTGTTTGTCACTCTTTTCTGCTAGGCATTTCCACAAACAATCAGATTGCGTTAGGTAACAACCTAAGTATTTCAATAGTGGGAGACTACCATCTCTCGAAACCAAAATTGGGAAATGAAAAGAGTGTCAACATTAATTTAAAACACTAATACATGGAGATAATTTCAAAAATTGGAGGCAGTAATAGACTAAAAATACGAACAATCAGTTAACAAAAAACCCTATCGACTCAAAACCAAAAATTACCTTAATTTGTACTTCAAAGAAGCTAATAGAAGAGAATGTTTCGATTTTGTTACTCGGTCGGTGAAATCTTAGTTTTGTGTATCGTGAGTATCAAGAGTTTTTAGTTTTAGGCCTTTTGGCAGTTCTGAATCCTGTATGTAACATGTCATTGTTAATTGAGAATAAGAGGTGATTGATGAAGTGGGGGGTTAAGGTTGAGTAGTGCCTTAGTGGAGGTGTACGTAAATTTTATTATTTAACTGTGGGGCCATATTCAATGAGAAAGCTCTATTTTGAAATACTCGCACTGCATTCATCTAGAGCTTGAAAAGGTGGGGCCAGAATGAATGAGAGTTGATTATTTGGTTTCAATTATTATATATAAGGATAAAAGGCCAAGGAGAAGAAGAAATCCAAAAAGAATATTCAAGACAACAAGTGATCAAAGACAAAGGGTAACAGTTGTTGAAGTTCTACAGGTTTCGAGGATTTATATCAAGAGTTGGTGCTGAAGAATGAGTTGTTTCTATTGGGCACACCTGGAGAGTTGTATTCCTAAGACACGGAGATGAGGGGATGTTCTCATCCTCTTTTATGGTTGACTTCACAAGGAATCATCAGATTCCTTTCGAAAGAGATCTTAAAAAAAATAATAAAGTTACCATCAACAGTGTGTAAGTATCTATCTTCATTCCTTGCTTGCATACATGTGTGATTTACCCTAAATTTATCTTTATGTATGTTGAAGTGATTAACCGGCGATGGCAGAGTTGAGGCGAATGCCAGACTAGTGAGGAAGGTGATCTCTTTAAGCCTTGATATTCCCACATTGGCTTCTATATAGCGTGAAACGTTTTGTACATCTACCGCCGTAATTGCAAGGAAACTCTTTATTAGATTGCTTGCGGACTTGACAAATTGAAATGCTTAGAAATTGGTTGAAGTCTTTGTGGGAATACCTCTTATAAGCCCTCACGAGACTTCACTCGTCCACTGGGGACACTCAGTGGTTCAAAAGGCGTGTTGTGCATGCTAAGCGCAATCGTAGACTCTACGAAACGGAGTTGTTGTATTTTATTTTTATTTTAGTTTTCTCGGGACTAGCAAACTCTAAGTGTGGGGGAATTTGATAGGTGTCTAAAACACCTCTCTAAATATCAATTGATTACGCTTTCTTTAGATATTTTTCTTGTATCAGTTGCATTTATGCGTTGTTTGCATTTTGCATGTATTTTGGAGTCATCTGACATAAAAAGAAGCAATTAGGAGCTAAAGGCACTATTTGGAGACATTTGGAGTTGATGGACAGGAGATAACAAGATGGAAGGATTCAAAAACTCAATATTAGTCGGAGCAGCCACAATTCATATGAGGGGCAATCATTTGAGTTACAAACAGAATTACAGGAGCACCCGTAGGAAAATGCTCAGGGCAGCGGCGTAGAGCATCCAGAAGAGTATTGGTGCAAGCGAATTTTCTGATCAGAGCACCCATTTGTTTTAAACCTCCACTTATACCACGACCAACCATTTCATTCTTCTCTTCAGTTCAGGCCATGGCAACCAAGTCAAGACCAAGTCGTTGCACCTCTAATCACGACCGGCTCAACCATGTCCGTATGTCCAGCAACACGCAGACAAATGTTTGCTAAAAGTCCTGAACTACCAAGTCTACATCAGCTGTTATTGATTCACTGAACTGAACCATGGTCAGTGGTCACCCATGTATTGCCGGCTTGCTAAAGGTTAGAACATGAAATTAGGAGAATAACAACATCCAGAAAGTGTCTCTTTGCCGAGAATCTAGTTGAGAAAGTTTTTATGTCGTTGATTCATTGATGGATGGTGCGGATTGAGAAGTGTTTAAGAAGTTTAGATTGATTAGGAAATTGGGTTTGCTTAGGTTTCGAAATTACAGGAAGAAACAGAGGCTATAAAAGAAGATTAAAAACCTACAGCAAGAAATATCTCTCAGTTGCACAGTTACCGCCTCCATAGTTGCATCTCACAGAGAGAAGCTTTGCTCCTCTCCAAACCCTTGCATCCACATACTCTATCCATCACCACTGCATACACCAGCACCACAACAGCTTTATCTTTGTTGTTTGCACCATCATCATCACCTCACATCCACAATACAACACCTACACCACCACTAATCCATACTATAGCAGCAGCAGCAAGGGGAGTTTCTGTCAGTGCATACTACCGGCTTCACCTCATCAGTTCGTGCAACAAAGTACCGCATTCCATCTCCACATCACCATAACTTCATCACCATTCGGTCCATGCATCAAAGTACCGCAATCCATCTCCACATCACCATCACTTCATCACCATTCAGTCCGCCATCAACACTGCACGAACTAGACACCCTTGTGTCATTCTCTGTTTTTAAGTTGTTTCTTTATAATTTGATGAATATGAACTCCAATATGATTTGTAGCTAAATACTTGTTTGGTTTGGGATGATTTTGAAGCTATATGATTTGAGTTTTTATGAAAGTTCTTCATCCTTTTGAATATTGCTTTATTGCTTATTTTCTACAACACTTATAACCATGGATTGCTTGCTTGATATTTAAGTGTACAATTGAATAGCTTGATAGTAATATTATTCCTAGATTTGAAAACCTCAATCCGTAATTGTTGAGGGGATTTAATCACAAGTAGCAAAGCATTAACGTTGCAGAGGGATTCCGTGGATTTTGATGTGTAGATGATAACCCTAAATTCACATGTCGATCTTATGAACATGTAGTTAGGAACAACCCAACTAATAACAATTATCGGTTGATTTAATTACACTTTGAGAGCTTATTCAAAGTGGCTTGGTTGGCTAGAATTTTGTAGAGAGCTTATTCTATGAAGTTATTTTGGAGTCCATATAGACTAGTTGAGCCTGTAACTTGTCTTGGGTTTTTTGTTGATACTAATTTTCCCATATCATACTACAAGTAAAAATTATTAATGGATCGATTATTCAAGTCGTTGATGGCCTTTGTTCGTTAATAACCGAGGATTTGTCCAAGGGTTTGAACGTATTATCGCTAGTTATTATGAACCAGGATGGCTGCTGACTTTAACCGTGGAATCACCTTGGAGATGATCGTCAAGCAAGATTAACTACAATAAACGTAAATGCAATGGTAATCAACACACCCATTAACGAGGTTCAGTAGCTGTGTGCTTACGTCCTCGGGGTAAAATCTGTTGTTCTATTATACTTAATCAATAAAGTTTTCTCAGGTTTACACTATAAGTCACTCCAATTTGTTATGGATAGAGGACATATGAAATCTAGAGAGTATCACTCAAAGATTCTCACTCCTAGCTATCCTTTTCCAACTTATGCGACCCCCATTTTTGTTGATGAGAGGGGGTATTTATAGTACTTCTGTAGGCAGCGCTCTTTGCTATCTTTGGTTGCTTCGTTCTCTTGATGCTCCTTGGTTTGATCATCCACCTTCGGTGACCGCCCTTATCATCCAATCCTAGCCCATCGTACTGTTATGTGGAGGATCCTTGTTGTATTCTTACGTTGTCGGCTCCTCATTGGTCAAGGTTTCTTTCCTCCACCGTTGGCTGGGCCAATCCCCAATCGACAGACGGTTTCTTGTCAAGCTGTCTACAACATTAAATGCGGTGTAACTGCTCCTTAGCATGCATGCTTCCTCCTTGGTGATCCTTTAATCTCCTTCGTTGGATTTCATCATCTCGTGATGAGTTATCCCTTCGCCTGGTTTCACTCCTGTCCTTCGCGGTTCATATTACGTTGGTGTACGTCCTCTGGTGATGGCGCCACGTGTCCATCCAGAATTATGCATTAACAGTTTTCCCCTTTTCTTTCAGTTATTGTAGTGGACAATGATGGAAGAAAACCTCCGCTTATGCCGCCATTTTCAAAATTATGGTGGACCCTTCCTTCACGCCTTTTCGTGGTTTTGTGGGAGTTTGTGATTTTTGTGATTTCTATAAATGACGGATTAGAGACATGATCTTCATCTTCTCCAGCCACAACTTTCCTCTCAGTATATTTTTCTGGTCGTTGATGCTTCATCTCCCCTTCTTCTGTCTCAAGCTTTCTTTAAATTCTGATGACGCGAAATCCATTGAGTTCTAAGTCCAAAGCTTCCTCCCAGAAATCAAAAGATGCTTCCATGGACTCGACTGTGACTGTTCCTTCTCCATTGCAAGCTTTTCCTCGTCCTTCAAGTTCGTCTGGTGATGCTGGAAAAGGTTTCTCCATAGCTGGTGATGGTCTCGTTACTGTAATGGAAGGTAGAGAGCCCAATTATGAACTAGAGCGTCTTCGTTCTTCTGAAGATGATAATTATCGTCACTGGAGTCTTGCCAAGATAAAGAAGTCCTTTGGATTGACTCTTTTTGACATTTCCTTCTTTAATAGTGATGTTGATGTCTTGACCGAAGATATGATCAGAAGCTTTCCTTATGATGAAAATACCCTTCTTATCTCCGTTGGTCAGCTAGCTGCAGGCCTCGTCATTCCTTTGTACGACCCTGTTGATACCTTCTTTATTGACGTTCTCTTTGGTCGAGACAATCCTTCCTTATGTCAGCAGCTCCGTGGTATACAACAATACACTGGTAACTTTTTTCGTGTTCTGTACGAGTGCTGGCTTCGTAGTGGTGGACGTACTCGCATGAGATGTTATGACCCCTTTTCTTTAACAATGGTTCGTCAAGAAGATTATACTCCTCAGAACTTCAACCTGACCTGGGGGGATTCCATTCAAAGTTCTAATGTGGTGTCGTGGTCTGTTGGTCCTCGCCGATTTGCCCCTTCTGCCAAGCAAATCCGTGATAAAGTTCCTCTTCTGTTGAATGACTGTGATGACCCTGATTTGTCTGTCATCCCCGGGACAGTCAATCTTCCTTTTCCTGATGATCAGAGGCTTCGTCTTAGTCGTGACCATCGGTGGATGCGTATTCCTCTTCGTGTAACTGGTCCGTGGGTTGCTGATTTTAGGAAATCTCGATCTCAGCCTGGCCTCTTCATTCCTCGTCTGATGACATATTTCCCTCCTCGCTATCGTACTTTCATTGCTTGGTGTTTTAACCCTACTCCTTCGCGGGTATGTATTGCTGCTTTTATTCTTCAGTTTGTTCTCATGTCTTCTTCTAAAGATGTTTTTCTTCTGACTGCTCAGTTCTTGAGAGCTAGCGTTCCTTCACCTGTTATGAGTGATAACACCTGTACTCGAAAAAGGAAAGTTGGTGCTGTGCTAGCAAAAGATGTTAGTAACAAATCAATTGGTGATACTTCGATGTCCAAGGTACGGGTAATTGATGTTTTCCTTTATATCTGTAGTTGTCCCCCTTTGGCCGTGCCTTTGACAAATAATTTTGTGATATGCAGCCTGTTATGAAAAAGAAAAAGAAATCTGAAGCAAAAACTTCCAGCGGAGTTGGTGCACCCGAAGAGTCGTTTGCTTCAAGGGTGAGTGCGGGCGCCGAAGATAGTTCCGAAGATGTTCCTCGGGCCATCGTAGTGATGATGGTATTGTCGCCGAGAGTTGTTTACCTGCCCCTGCAGTCCCCGTTGTTCAAGCGTCGATGGTTGTGGATATTACTGATGATGCTGACATGCAGGATAGCCAATACCCTGAGTTTTATTATGCCAATGAAACACAGGTTAACTTAAAAGGTGCTGCTGAACTTTTATCCTGTTCCGCCGAGGTGTGCGTTCCTTCTTCGTCTGGTCTTCTTGAGTCGGGGTGAGATCTGCCACCCAAATCTCCCCCTTGTCTTTTGATGTTGTGAAGCCTGTGGAATGGTCTTCGTACTTTTTGAAAGATCTTGATCCCCCTTTGGATTCACAAGTATCCATTTTTAACGATAAAGTATCAGAATTGCGGTCTGAACTTAACGCCGTTACGTTGCTGATGGACGAGTATCGTCGTGTCGCCGAATAATCGAGAGCTCGAGAAAAGACCATGGCTGCCGAGAATGCTCTCTTGAAATCCCAGCTTTGTGACTTTGACGCGAGGGTAGCTGCCGTTGTTGCTTCTCAAACCGAGGGGTAAATCTGACCTATGCTCGTTCTGCTGCGATAATTGTTAACGAAGCTTTTACCGAAGCCGAGTGCCATTTCCCTGGTATCGCTTTCCCGAGGATGGATGTCCCTTAGTTTCCATTTCTTATGGAAGAAATTATTCGGAATTCCCTGCTTCTACGTGTATTTTGACCTGTTGGGTGAATTCCTGGCCATTTCTTGCCTTGTCAGTTTGTTATCTTCTTTTTATTCTGTTGTTGTAACTTTTTGTAATCGTATATATCCGTATGGTAACATTGTTGATCATGAGATCTTCTCCTTAGTGTCAAATTTTTCAGGCATTTCAACCTTCTTGGGTTAAGCATTATCTTTAAACCATCCCTGGGCAGGGGATGATCTAGGACATTAACCCGGGAAAAATAATTTCCCGCTAGAGGCGACGTTTGAGTATCTCTATCATCGAGATTCTTACGTTTCGCCTCATACTTATTAATGAGGATCCTAGAGATGACCTGTGATCTGCAGGTATGCTCATGTCATGGCAATTGTTCTGTTGCGCTTGGGCTACTGGCAATTGTTATGTTGCGCTGTCATGGTTATTGTCACTTTCCAAGAAAAACAATTTATTAATACGCTATATCGCGGAGTCCTTCATGAAATAGTAACATAAGATAGAAAATTAACTTTGAAATAGTAAATCTTACTTCTTTGGTCCCCTAGGGGTAGTACTTTTTAATGTATTGTGCATTCCATGGATGTTGCAAACTGTCTCCTTGCATGTTTCTGAGATAATATGAATCCTTCCATGCAACATCTTCGATGACATATGGTCCTTCCCATATGGGGGCTAGTTTGCCCCATTCCGTCTTCTTCTGGTATGGTGGTATCTGTCTCATTAGGAATTCTCCCACCGTAAAGTTTCGAAGAACTACCTTTTTGTTGTATTCTTTGGCGATCCTTCGCTGATAGTTCTCCATTCGTTGAAGTACAGTCTCCCTTCTTCCTTCTAGATCATCTAATTTCTCGTAGATGAGATCTGTGGTTAGATTTTTCTCCCGGGCCTCCGTCTTCGTAGTTGGGATGATAACTTCGGTAGGTATTACAGCTTCGGTTCCGTATGTTAGCATAAAAGGTATTTCTCCCGTAGCTTCTTTTGGAGTTGTTCGGTATGCCCATAGCACATTGTGTAATTGTTCACACCATTTCCTTTTGTAATTGTCAAGTTTCTTCTTTAGGATCAGAGCTATGGTTTTGTTCGTGGACTCCGCCTGTCCGTTGCTTTGTGGGTACGTAGGTGTTGATTTGATCTTCTGAATCTTGTAGGCGTCGAACAACATGTCGATGTTCTTTCCGCTGAGTTGAGCTCCGTTATCTGATACAATGGTCGCCGGGATCCCGAACCTGCAAATGATATGTTTGAACAAGAACTTCAATACATCACGATCTCTGATGTGAGCAAGGGGTGAGGCCTCCACCCACTTGGTGAAGTAGTCAGTGGCGACTATTAGAAACCTTCGGTTGCCGGACCCTGCTACCAGTGGACCCACTATGTCGACTCCCCACTTCGCGAATGGCCAGGGGCTTAATACCGCGTTTAATTCCGTCGTTGGTGCTTTGAATTTCCTTGCAAACTATTGGCAAGCGATACATCGTTTTGCCATTTCCAATGCGTCTCTGTTCATACTCGGCCAGTAGTACCCTTGTAATCGAGCTTTCTGCGCCAAAGACCTCATGCCGCTGTGGTTGCCCGCATCTCCGTAGTGTATGTCTTTCAAGATATGCAATCCTTCTCCTTTTGTGATGCATCTTAGCAATGGCCCTAGGAATGTAGCTGTATAGAGGATACCTTCGCGGAGATGATATCGTGCTGCCCTCGAGATGACCTTCTTGGGGTATTTGGGATATTTGGGCAGTATTTCGTCACTTAAGTATCGGTGAAGTGGTACTCTCCAATCGTCTCGTTTCCTTCTGTGTTTGGTGGGTTGGATACTCCTTCCACGTCCATTGCTTCTTCTACTGTGGCCTCCGTATTCACCGATGGTTCATAGACTCTCCCCACCTTGATGGATGTGACCTTGGGGTCTCGCAGCATAGATGATATATATGCCAATGCGTCTGCATGCATGTTATCCTTCCTTGTTATATGCTTGTACGTTACCTTCTCAATCTTCGCTGTGAGCTCTTGTGTGAGCTTTAAATATGCGGATAGGCATAAATCCAGAGTTTGATATTGGAGTTCGATTTGCAGGATGATGAGTTGTGAGTCGCTTGTTATTCTGACGTCTGTGATACCTAACTCGATTATCAACCGTAGTGCGTGGATCACTGCTTCGTACTCCACGATGTTATTTGTGTATTCTGCGAATTCTAACCTGAATGCATGTAAGATCTTGTCTCCGGTCGGGGTTGTTATTAAAATTCTTATCCCTGCGCCCTCTTTGTTGGAAGACCCATCTATGAACACTTCCCACCTGCGAGAGTTGACTGGCTCGAGCAAATCATCAGGATCTTCTTTATCTTCTTCGGCTCCGAGTACGTCGTCTATCTCTTATTTGTCTTTGAGGGGTAAATCCGCCAAGAAATATGCTAGTACTTGTGACTTCTCCGTCGTTCGAGGTTCGAATATGATCTTGAATTGCGTTACCTGTGCATTCCATTTGGCTACGCATCCCACTCTGTCCGAGTTTTGGAGTACTTGACCAATGGGTGCCTTTGTTAATACTCTTACCGTGTGCGCGTTGAAGTAGGTGCGTAGCTTCTGCACTGCGAATACTAGTGCCAGGATGATCTTCTCTATCTTCGTGTAATTCTTTTCTGCTGGGTACAGAGTTTTGTTGATGTAGTAAATGAGTATTTCTTCCTTATTGTTCGTTCGGACTAGGATTGCGCAGCTGGTAGCCGCCAAGTCTAGAGTAAATACCTCGTCTTTTTCTGGCCTCTGTAGCGTTGGTAGGGTCGCCAAATGTTCTTTAATCTTCTCGAAAGCCTGTCGGCAGTCTTCTGTCCATGCGAACCTACAATCCTTCCTTAATGTTGAGAAAAAATCCTTACATCTATCTGACGATCTGGCTATGAATCTCCCCAACACCGCTAGTCTTCCGCTTAGTCATTGGACGTCCTTCAGACTCTTCGGTGATGGCATCTCCACCACGGCTCTAACTTTCTCAGGATCCACTTCGATCCCCTTTTTTTGTGACCAAGTACCCTAAGAATTTTCCAGAGGTTACTCCGAAAGTACACTTTTCTGGATTTTACCTTCATTTTGCAGCTCCTCATAGCTTCGAATATCTCCCTGAGGTCCGCCAAGTGATCTTGTGACTTTAGGATTTTGACGAGCATATCATCAACGTAGACCTCTAAGTTCTTTCCAATCCATTGTTTGAATATTTTTTCCACCAGTCTTTGATATGTGGCTCCTGCATTTCTCAGTCCGAAGGGCATTCTTGTGTAGCAATATAACCCCCTCAGAGCGAAAAAAGCTGTATGTTCTTGATCTTCTTCGGCCAGGGCTATTTGGTTATACCCTGAGTATCCGTCCATGAATGACAGCAGTTCGTGACCAGAAGTCACGTCGACCAATTGGTCTATGCTTGGCAAAGGTTAGCTATCCCTCGGACAAGCTTTGTTGAGATTGCTAAAATCGATGCAGATTCTAACACCTCCGTTCTTCTTTGGTACTATTACCATGTTTGATACCCAGGTTGGGTACATTACTTCTCTGATGAATCCGGCGTCCATTAACTTTTGGAGCTCCTTTTCCACTGCCTCGTGGTATATGAGAGCTACCTTCCTTATTCTTTGCTTGAATGGTGGTGTGTCCGGGTTTATCCATAGGTGGTGGGCCACCACCAACGGATCTATCCCAGGCATATCGTTCATTGTCCACGCAAATACATCCAAATACTCCTTCAGTAGCTCTTTCAGTTATACTTCCATGTCCTCCTTCAGCAGCGCTCCTATATTCACTTCTCGTGGCCGTTCTTCGGTTCCGATGTTGACTTTCTTCGTTGGCTCGATAGATGAGAGTAATTGCTTCGGGGGTCCTATGGGAGTAACATTCTGTAATTGTTATTTTTCCCCAGTCGATGTTGATGCCATCATTGCTGCTGGGAGTATGATGATGCTTTGGCCGCTTTGATTTGCTCATTGTATTCCTCGTATCGCTTCTCTTTCTCCTCTTCCTTTCGCTTTCCTTTATTCTTCATGAGTTCTTTTTGCACCTCATTTTGGTGTTTGGCTTCGGCTGCATCACATCTTCGTGCATCTTGTTAGTCTCCTTTGATATCCATTTATCCATATGGCGTGGGAAATCTTAGGTGCTGATGATAGGTTGATGTCGTTCCTCTCAAGCGGTGCACCCATAGTCTCCCCATGATGGCGTTGTAGTGCGAGGGTGAATCTACGATGCTGAATCTCGCCATGGTCTTCATTGGCCCTGCGTCTACCTGCAAAACTATTTCTCTCTTCGGTTTTGACGTGGATCCATTGAATCCATAAATCATACACGTAGATGCATCCATCTGTCCATCCTTCAGTCCCATCCGAAGATAGGGTTCATAGAAAAGTACGTTGAGCGAACTTCCTCCGTCTATTAATATTTTAGAGACGTTCCACCCGTGGATAGGTAGAGTAACCACCAAGGGATCATTATGCATTTCGACATCCTGATTGATGTCTTTGGTAGAAAATGTAAGCGGAGTTGCCATCCACTCCTCCCATTCGTCGGTTAATCTTCCGTTCAATTTGTACACTTTGTGATCCGAGGTCCTCCTCCTTGTTCTCAAATTGTTGCAGATATCTCCTGGTAGCGAAGGTTCGCTCTCCTGCTGGAATGTAATCATATTTAGTGACTTGTATCCTTCGGGGAGTCGTACCGTTTTCTCCTGTGCCGCCGCGTTTGTTGCTACTGCTGCCTGTCCTGGTAACTGAATATACTGCCCGAAGTCTCCTTGATTGATATACCTTTGAATTGTGTTCTTCAGATGTTTACATGCGTCAGTATCGTGCCCTCGAGTCTGATGGTACTCGCAGTAGTCCTCATGGTTTTTGGACTCATCTCTCTGCTCCCCTCGGGTAGATGGATATGGAAAATCCTGCCGTCCTCCTCATTTCTTCAGAATTTCCGAGAGTGATAGGGTTAAGTTGAAATAGACTATATCCGCGTAGTCCCTTCTTCCTTTGTCCCCTGGCTTCCCGTCTTTATACCTGGGTTTCTTTTCGAATCCTGATGTGACGTCTCTCTCCGCCGAACGCTTCCCAATCTCTGGCGTAGCTTCTACCGAATTAGTTCTTTGTGGGATACTTCGGTCTTTCGCACGAGGATTATCCCTCTGGATGTCTTCTAGTCGGATATACTTGTCTTGAATCACGCGAAGTTCCCCCTCCGCTGCTGGTGTATGGGCATGTAGTTCTACGAAGATAGAAAACATTTTATCCAACCCGAACTTATAACAGTTGATGTTGATTTCCGGGTTGACCTTCCCTATAGCTTGGCATACCTTTTGCCATCTCTCCGTGTACGCCTAAAGTGTTTCTCGTGACCCGATGGCTAATGTGAATAACCTATCTAGCCCCGCCTTGGTAGCCTTGTTATACATGTAAGTCTCCACGAAGATATCAGATAGCTCTTCAAAGGAGTCAATTGAATTTGGTTTGAGATTTTCAAACCACACCAATGCTATGCCGGTAAGGCTGGATGGAAAATACCGGCACAACACTACGTCATCGGTATCCCAGCAGGCCAATACCCGAAGATAATACTTCAAGTGTGCTGCTGGATCCGTAGTTCCGTCGTAACAAGTAAAATTCGGTAGTGGGCACTTCGGTGGTATTCTACTTCGTTCGAGTCTAACTAATAGCGGAGTCTTCCTGGCTTCCTGCTTGGCTTCCTCCAGCTTGTATCCTCCTTGCTTAGATTTCAAGTCCGCCAATTGGTCCATGACGACCTTTAGCTGAGTGACCACTTCTCCCATCTGTGGTGTGGCTATAATTTCTCCATGTTGTTGAGATTGCATCCCGTGGCTCTGAGAATGACACGATCTTCCCCGCGAGATAGAATGGCTTGGGATGTTGTGAACCTCCCTCTGTAGTTATCGCTAGTTATTATGAACCAGGATGACTGCTGACTTTAACCGTGGAATCACCTTGGAGATGATCGTCAAGCAAGATTAACTACAATAAACGTAAATGCAATAGTAATCAACACACCCATTAACGAGGTTCAGCAGCTGTGTGCTTACGTCCTCGGGGTAAAATCTATTGTTCTATTATACTTAATCAATAAAGTTTTCTCTGGTTTACGCTATAAGTCACTCCAATTTGTTATGGATAGAGGACATATGAAATCTAGAGAGTATCACTCAAAGATTCTCACTCCTAGCTATCCTTTTCCAAATTATGCGACCACCATTTATGTTGATGAGTGGGGGTATTTATACTACTTTTGTAGGCACCGCTCTTTGCTATCTTTGGTTGCTTCATTCTCTTGATGCTTCTTGGTTTGATCATCCACCTTCGGTGACCGCCCTTATCATCCAATCCTAGCCCATCGTACTAGTATGTGGAGGATCCTTGATGTATTCTTACGCTTCCGGCTCCTCATTGGTCGAGGTTTCTTTCCTCCACCGTTGGTTGGGCCAATCCCCAATCGACAGACGATTTCTTGTCAAGCTGTCTACAGCATTAAATGCGGTGTGACTACTCCTTAGCATGCCTGCTTCCTCCTAGTATCGTAGGTTTGGTGATCCTTTAATATCCTTCGTTGGATTTCATCATCTCGTGATGAGTTATCCCTTCGCCTGGTTTCACTCCTGTCCTTCGCGGTTCATATTGCTTCGGTGTACGTCATTTGGTGATGGCGCCACATGTCCATCCAGAATTATGCATTAACATTTTTAGTAAACGAATTTTGAAGAAGAAAGCACTTGTATGATGTGGGTGTAGAAAATGCCTTTGCCTTGTAAAAGCATCTAAGGGGTGAAGCTGTAAGAAGAAACTACTTGTGAGAAGCACAGAGCCATCAGCGAGAGCCTTCGGCGAGATATTTAGTTAGAAGACCAGCGTGAAGGAGACCAAAGAAATACCAACGAGTTATATGAGAAGAATAGATGAGCAAAGTAATGCCAGCGAGGATGCACCAGCGGAAGTAGTTGAGAATTAGTTGAGCATTTATTTCTCGTCAGAACGGATATAATGTCAGAGTTGACTCGTTGACTCAGTGGATTCCTCGTCAGCAATCCTTATCCACAAGAAGGCTTGGCCGCCAAGACTTGTTAGAAGATACCAGCTCGGCGATGTGGTTTATCGGCGAGTGAAGACAAATATGTGTCAGAAAGTCATTGTTTGTATTAGTTGATGTCCACTTTGTAAAACTCTATAAATAGCGAGGGAACCCTATGAGAAAGGGGTTGGACATTTCTTGGTTTGGTCTAGAGAGAGGAAAAGTAATCACCTACTTGCTCTCCTTAGCCCAGTGCCGAGATTAGGGTTCTTGTTGAGAAATCAGACTTAGAAGATTAACAAGGTGAGAGTTGTAATTAAACTTATTCTAGTGGAAATCCTTGGATGTAGTCTTCATTAAGGAGGGCGAACCAAGTAATATCGCTGTCGAGTATCTCTAACCCTTAACTCTTTATTATCTTGAGTGTTTATGATTCTGTGTATGCTTGTGTATGATTATTTGAGTATACTGTCTAAGATCTACCCCTTGGGATTTTAGACAGTTACATTTTGGCGCTAGATTAGGTTTTGAACTTGTTTCTTCCTTGTTTTCCGTCATGGTTTGTTGAGATCAACACATATATTGTTTGATTATCATGTTTACTCGTTGAAAATCTTGCCTAAATTGGTTATTTTCTGTGTCATACTGCTATTTTTGGCAAAATTGCTCGTTGGTTACCTATCATGCTCATAGCTTTATTCTTTCCCTTCATAACTCGTTGATTTCATCACATATTTCACTTTTATAACATGAGTACGTAATAGAATCATCTACTTTGTTAGAAAAAAAATGATATTTTTGGTATGTTTAAGACCATAGCGTACAGGTGACAAACTATCTTGGAGAAAATATGCTACTTTGGGTATTATATATATATATATCGGTTGTTGTTAGAAGTCGTCGTTCAAAGCATTATTTTATGGCGAAACAACGATTGTTTCTGGTTCAGATGTTACTATAAATGGCCTTTTTAAGCCTGTTTTTTGAGTCCCTATGCCAACCATAACAATATGCCATATTAAGATTCTGGGAAGCTTTGATTGTGATATAAGTAAAATGTTTTCAAACTTTTCAAAAAATTGGCCGCCGTACATCTTTCAATCGAAATCTTTTGGTTACCTTAGATGTTTGAAGTCTGTACTTTTTGAAAATTTTAGTGAAAATTACCACTTTAGTCCTTCTTCTCAAGATTAGGTCATTCTTTGTGCGTAATTACAGTTAGGTATGTTATTTTTTGTCATTTCCTTAACAACATTCTGAAAAGTCATCCAACCACCTCCACTAACTTGTTTGGCATTTACCCACAGTACTAACAGAGAAATACTGCCAGGAAGTGTGTTTGTCTTCTTTTACAGATCTTCGATGAATGGGTTTTAGGGGTAAGAGTAGTAGAGATCCGGCGGGTAGACCTCTAAGGTATCCCATCAGACCTACCCCATTGGTATTTCCCAATCGGCCCACCACTAGAAGCAGAGCACCAGAGCCAGCAGGGTTGCCGAATTCTCTTTTAGTGAATCAAGATTTACCTCGGCGGTCATCTGTCCATCAGCAAGTGAATCAAGACGAAGTCCTGCTGGTTACCCACTTGGAGGATGCAGGGGTAGCAGTTGTACCTAATGAGTTGTTACGAAGGGTTGGACAAGAGATAGTCACGGGCATCATCGGCGAACCAATTGGTGGCGTTAGGACAACCCAAACGATGGTCGGCGAGTCTTCTAATGCAGCAGGTGGTACCCATAATGTAGTAGGAGATGCTACCACTAGTGGATTTGGCATGTTAAACGACCGTCGGGGCATGTAGCAAAACACGCTATTACGACGCACACGATCAGTAGCATAAAGGGTCGCTTCTGAGGCGTGTTATTTTTCTACGACGCACGGTATGGGAAGCAGATGAACGACGCGCATTAACCGTGGTACATAAATGACTATTAGGATCGGTAGTATCCTTGATTTTGACTATTAAAAAAATGGAATCAGCTTTGTCTGAATTCCTTCAGTCAGAAGCTGAATCCATCTGTCTCACTCAAATTTAAATTCAAATTACATTGAAATGAAACTCAAATTCATTCAAATCAACATTCTAATTGCACATAAATTAAACTCAAACTTAAATTCAAATCACAGTCAAATAAAAATGAAATAAACTCAAATTCATAAATCCAAATGACAATTAAAATAAAAATTCATTATACTGATTCAGTTTAAAGTCATATAGAAAGGATTTAAATCCTCAGTTCACAGAAGCAAAGTCTACAAATATTCAGTTGCCAATCAAAAATGCACACACCAAAACTACCTCAGGAAGGGTACACTGGCTCTCTCCTTACTGATCACTAGGAAGGTTTTTGATGATATCAGAATCTTGAAATTGCGTCTTCTTTGCAACACTTTGACACCTTGAAATTGCAGTTAGGCACCCCTTCAAGTCCTCTGTGGGAGCAGGAACATGCACATTACTCCAAACTTACAGTATGTTCGTGTCCATTGGTTCACAGAAGCTACAAACTGGCACCTCATCCGGTTGAGATGTGGCTCATCTTATCGGCAAGACAACCTTTCTCTAGAGCTGCAACTGAGTCACCACCTCCAATGATGGTTGTCACTCCCTTGCCACTTAGCTCAGCCAACTTCTTTGCAATTTCCTGAAATGCAAAAGACAATTAAGATAGTCCACTACTGAGCAATATAATAGTAAGGTAACCAATACCATAATTTCTAGCTAATACATCCTAAGTTCTTTTACAGCTATCCTACCTGAGCAGCTAACTTTTGGAGCTTAAGACTGTCAGCTTCATCTCCATCCTCAGCTTCAACTCCCATGTCCCTGTCAGATCCTTCTTCGTCTTCTTCTTCATCGTCAGTTTGAAACCCATCCATGTCATCATCATCAGCACCTTCCTCTTCCTTTGCAGCTTCTGGATATATATTGAAAAAGCAGTAAAAAATGGGGAAGAGAATTAGTGTCAAACATAACTGCTTATACTTCATTTAACTGGCGCATTCTCAAGAGATTTGAAATGAAAAAAAAAAAAATAAAAAAAAATTAGGCTAACCTGCGACTTGATCTTTGTAGGCAACCAGGAGATCAAGAGTTGCTGTAAAAACCCGTGCAAAAGCTTCCCCAGGTAACTGATCCCCAGGAAGTGCAAGAAGTGATGTCAATCCCAAGCTGCAAACCTTTTTGTCATGTTCCCTGTGTGATTTGTAGACGTAATTAGTAGAAGTCACATTAGGTTAATACAACGAGCCCAACCAGAGAACAAAACTATATAGGAGGTTTACCTTTTAAAATTTGCCCGAACACCACTCTTCTTGACTTCTTGCAACATCTGGAACCACAGATTAAATACTTCTGTGGCCACTCCAAGCTTATGAAGTACACCGAGTGTCAAAGGTGCATTATAATAAAGGGCATCAGCTATCTGTAAACCAATCAAATGAGTACTTATCGAAAGTTTGGCTCCAAGTTTGAATTACATGTCCCTCAATATAGAAACTTTGAAATGTAAAGTACTTGTATGCTTGAACTCGATCCAATACGTTAAACAGATCAAGATACTTCTGCTCTCAAGTCAAAAACAACACATAATCCAGAAACTATACTCTATGCACATATTAGAGGGGAGTGCCTATCAAGTGTTTGCAAAACAAACATACAGGCTCTAAGTTTAAATTATATGACACTCAAAATGGAAACTTTAAGATGTAAAGTACTTATATGTTTGTACTCAATCCCGTACGTTAACAGATCAACTGAACAACATACCATCCAGAAACTATACTCTATGCACATATAAGAGGGGAATGCCTGTATAGACTCATAAACCCTATAACTGGGGTCTGACTAGGTACGGGGGTAAAACAGCAGCAAGTTGTTCAGCTTTCTTATCTTATTTCTGATATTCCTGAATTTCCCACCAAAAGATAATAACAAGATAATAACAAAGCAGCAAAACCCGGTGATGCAAGTACTTACTGCCGTTTTGGAACCTTACCAGACAAGGTTAAAATAATTTACATGGAGAAAATAATAATACAGCAGATGCTATAGCTGTCAGTTAACTGTTTAGGATCAGGTAGAATTTTTACCACTTTCATCAGGAGACACTTCAAGTATGGTTTTTCTGTTCGCCGCAATCGCTCAAGTGACAGACCCAAATTACAAGGTTGGCCGTAAGCAGAACATAAATACGTAAGTAGCAAATGTGTACCCTGATCAAAACATAGACTCCAATTCCAGCACCATATGCCATTGCATGAGACTGGCAGCCACTTTCCCTGAACACAAGCAACACAAATTATGTCATTTGATATTTCATAGAACAAAAAAAAGAACCACTTCTCAAAAATAAGCACCGAGACAAACACGCAGCACGGCTTCCAGCTGGTGGACCATACCCTGCCACACATGCAGTAAACATAGTGAAAGGAGCTAAAGAATGTTAAGTTACCGTAGGAACTCCTGACACCTGAAATACAAGGTATAGTATCAATAGATTATGAAGAACAATTTGTATCAACTAACAATTGCGCCAAACAAGAAATCATGTCAAAACACACAATCTAACAAAGTCAGGTCCAATCCGTTCCGTTAAAAACTGCACTACACTTACAGTTTCATACTGAGTGAATAAAAGAATACACATTAGATTCTTTACGACGTCAACTAGCATGAGTCCATAACACTAAATGGAATCAGTCAAGACTTTATCCTATACAGACGGCAGTGTGTGACTGTAACTAATTCACATGTTATCATTTCTTCCACTTAAAACTTTCTTTTAACACCTTAAATTTCAAAGAACATTCATCAATCCAATTTCTAAATAACCAATTCACAATTGCGCCGAACAAGAAAAAAAAAATACAGTAAAATGAAAATAGAGTAAGTAATAACTTCCATTGAAGTGGTGAACTCCAGCAGAAGCAAGCATAGCATAGTATTCAACCTCGGATTTCCTAAAAGGAGGACAATTATTTGAGATAATTATGAGCTTTGCTGCATCAAAATCACTCTCAAATCAGCAATCACCCAAAATCCTCAACAAGCAAAAAAAAAAAAAAAAACCAGGAATGGTATATAAACAGGGAATAAATTAAATGATTATTAGGGCCTATAAACAGGAAGGGTAAGATTTAATCACCTTAAAATCCTCGAGGATTCCATCAGAAACCAAAACCAGTTAGCTGCTCCTGGATCTGAAAATTTCCTCTTCCCTTTGGCTGATTATCATCATCTCACGCAACTAGAAAAACAAAATCAAGAAACTTAGATTTTTCGTCCATAACATGTTTGTAAAAATGTAACAACGAAAATAAAACGAGAAAGGGGAAAATAGATCTGAGAATCTTAAGGGGTTACCTTGAGAAGAAGCTGTTTAAGAAGATTTGAGGAAGAAAAACTCTTTGGGTTTTCTTTTTCCCACCTACCTACACAGACAAAAATTAATATTGAGAGACAAAACTACTCTATGATGCTGATTCAAATATTGGAATCAAAACAAGGAAATCTAAGATTAGTATTACCTTGAAATCAGTTTGAGGAGGAGTTTAATAAACTAAAACCAGTTGCAATTAGAAATTAGAGGTTTTGTATTTGTAAAGAATCGACAAATCTGTATTGCCAATCGAATAAATAAAGGTTAGGTGTGAAGGATGACAAACAAGATGGCCACAATCGGAAAAGCTGCAACCACAATGATTTCATAGAACACCAGGAAGAGATTATTAGCTCTTCAGGTCGGTTGGAAAAAGTGGGAATTGCGTTAAGAAAGGTAATATAATTTCCATTGGAATTTGATCAAAATCCGTTGCTGCCTGAATAATTTCCATTGTAGTTAGATTTGTTTTCTTTGCTTCGATGGGGAGATGAAAAGAGATAAGGTAGACGGAAGAGACGAAGAGATAAGAGAGGCGCTATGAGGATAAAAAACCTAATAAACAAAACCCTAAAAAAATAAAAAAAATAGAATACCATGTACATCAGTAGTAATAGGGTATTATACGTGATGGTTTTTTTGTATTTTTTTTTCCGGGTCTGCGACCCCTAGTTAGGTTCGTTCCATTGTTGACTAGTTTGACTGAATTTTAGTCAATTTGACTTCTATGTCAACAACCATGGTTCAGGGTTGTGTAAGGGTAGTTCATTTGATGGTTTTTTGGAAATTAAAATATTTATAAATCAGCCCATAACAAGGGTAGTATAATTTTTAATAATTTTGTCTACTTTATTTCTAGTGTTACCACCCCTTTTAGAGGTCAAAACACTAGCCACCATTAATAGGGGTCATAACATAGGGTTGTAATATGGACCAAATCCACTAGTGTACTATGGCGGTGGATACAACTCAAAGGATTGTCGGCGAAGCACCTAATGTATTGGCGGTAGCTCCAGCGATGGTCACCGAACCCATTACAGCGGAAGATGCTCATCAAGTCGCCAGTGGCAGTGGCACAGCGGTAGTACCTGGCGTAACTTTGGCTAGACCCATAGTAGTGGCCGATAACACTGGATCCACTAATACTACAAAGACCTTATTAAAGCAAATCCCTGAGGCAAACAACCGGCAAACAGCTCAGATGCAACTGCAATTGCAAATGGAGAATGTCTTGCAGAGACACAGAGAATTGATGGCGGAGAACAAGAAGATGATACAGAGCAGGAGTCATATATCTCATTCGCGCACCACTAGCGGTTCAGAAAGAAGCAGGGCTAGCACAATAGAAGTTTCTGACTCGTCAGCAAAATACGATGAGAGAGGCAGAAGGAGAGAAACACCTAGAAGGAATACTGAAGGTTTTGACGATTCAGGAGGGCGTGCTGCAATGGATAAGGGAGTAAGAAGAGAGATTCGCCAATTAAAAAGCAAAGTGGCGGCGATGGGAGGATCCGTGAAGGGGTCGAAGTTAGAAACAACACTTTCTGAGGCACAGAAGACGCCATTTAAAGAATGTATTACATATGGCCATGTTTCTACAAGATTTACTATGCCAAAGTTCTCGTCCATCTTTGACGGAACAGGGGATCCAGCTCAGCACCTAAGAAGTTATAAGCGAGACTTGGCGGCATGGGTAGGTTCAGACCCAATAATGTGCATGGCATTTCCTGCACATTATTGGATGAAAGCGTGCGTAGGATTCTAGAGTGCATAAGCGAGATAGATTGGGGAACGAGATTTGCAGCGTCGCCGTTAAGAAAGAACCTTTGTTAGATTGGATGAAAGCGTGCGTAGGATTCTCCGCCGATGAGGTACCAGCTGATGGGAGAAACCATAATAATCCTTTGGTCCTCAGCGTTCAGATAGGAAAATTCAAAGTGCCAAAAGTGCTTATTGACCCAGGCAGTTCAGTTGATATCCTTTTTTAACTCCGCTTATGAGCAATGAAGGCAAAAGATTATGAAATTTCTTCGCCGACAGTTTCCAAATATAATATTTATGGGTTCAACGGCATTGCATCTAAACCAAAAGGAGAAATTGAATTCAAGATTGTTATCTATAATATTTATAGATACTACCCTTTGTATTGTGGATATTGATTCGCCGTACGCTGCAATTCATGGGAAGCCATGGTTGCATATCTTGAAAGGGGTACCCTCTACCTATCATCAACGCCTAAGGTTTCCAACACATAAAGAGGTCGCTGAGTATGTTGGGGACTTAGCACTAGCGAAGGCTTGTAACGCGGCGGATGTTCAGATGCGCGAAAGCAGGAAAGCTAGAATTAATTTGAGCAAGAAGCAAAACAAAGAGCTCATAAAAAAGCAAGAGATTCAAGAGATTCTCGCCGACCCATCAAAGTATGTTCATTCTGTGACTTCGGGAGACGCTTCAGCGAAAGACGGTGTGACGTCATTATAGCAATCAAAGGAGCCTTCGCCGATGGGAGATCCAGAATTGCATTTTACAGTGGTAGAACCTACTAGAGATATAAAAATCGGCGAAGATAGTGATCCAAAGATAGTAAAGATCGGCACTTTACTGAGTAAGGAAGAATCGGCGAAGCTGCAGGCATTGCTCAGGGAGTATGTGGACGTCTTTGCTTGGGGAATGAATGAAATGCCGGGTATTGACCCAGAGATAGCGTGCCATAAATTAGATATTGATCCAAAGATTAGACCCTTCAAGCAAAGGATAAGTAAATTGGCTCCAACATACAAAGAAGCAGTGGAAGCTGAGATTGACAAGATGAGGGCATCTGGTATCATAAGGCCAGTACAATATCCTCAGTGGATAGCGAATATGGTGGTAGTACCAAAGAAGAACAAGGGAGTGCGGATTTGCATTGACTTCATCGACCTTAATAGAGCATGTCCAAAAAATAGTTTTCCTTTGCCAAGTATAGACCAGACAGTGGATGCCACATCAGGGCATGAGTTGCTATCATTCATGGATGACTATTCAAGCTATAATCAAATACCTTTGGCGGAAGAATATCATAGGCACACCGCCTTCTTTTCTACTAAAGGGTTGTTCTGCTATACTCAGATGCCTTTTGGATTGAAGAATGCCGACGCTACATATCAAGAAATGGCTCACAAGATGTTTGACAAATGGATAGGGAAAACAATGGAGGTTTATGTTGACGATATGCTAGTGAAGAGCAAAGTAAAACAAACTCACGTTCAGGACCTCAGAAAAATATTCGATCATATGCGCATCACTAAGTTAAAAATAAACCCAGCAAAGTGTGTTTTTGGCGTTACTTCGGGAAAGTTTTTGGGGTATGTTGTCACCAAGAAGGGTGTGGAAGCAGATCAAGCTAAAATCAAAGCAATCATAAATATGCCATCGCCGGTGACAGTAAAGGATGTCATGCTACTCAATGGAACTTTAGCTTCGCTCAATAGATTTATTTCAAGATTCTCCGACAAATGCAAGTTTTTCTTTCAAACATTGAAAAAAGGAGAAAAATTTAACTGGACAGAAGCTCATGAAGCTGCCTTTCAAGGTATTAAAAAGTACCTCGATACTCTCCCAGCGATCCAGCCACCAGAACATAGCGAAGAATTTAGAGTCTACCTCGCCGCAACGTCAGTCGCTATCAGTGACGTACTTGTAAGAACTAAAGGCGGAGAAACGCCTATATACTACATTAGCAGAACATTGCAGGGAGCAGAGAAGAATTATACAAAGATTGAACAACTGATTTTGGCTTTAGTTTTTGCGTCCCAATGACTTCGCCCATATTTCCATGCCCGTCCTATTATTGTCCTAACAAAGACTCCCATTGAGTCCATCCTGCATAGTTCTCAGAGAGTAGTGCGAATCGCTAAATGGAATACTCAGATTGAGCAGTTCGACGTTCCGTACGAAATTCGTACCGCTCAAAGATCTCAAGTTATCGCCGACTTTCTTGCTGATTTCCCAATAGAAAAAGAAGAAAAAATAGAAGACATACGAACGAGAAAATGAGATGCCAGAATTGTTGAAATGAAGTCCTACAAGTTTAGAGGTGTATGTCGATGGTTCATCAAATAAAGAAAGAAAAGGAATATGTATTGTTTTTACTTCTCCAAAAGGAGCAAGGATAGTACATTCGCTAAGGTTGGAGTTCCCGGCGACTAACAATGAGGCAGAATACGAAGCAGTTATACACGCCATGCGATTAATTATTGAGATGGGTATCAGCGATGTTAGATTGAAAAACGACTCTCAACTGGTGATTCGCCAAATCTCTGGACGTTATCAAACAGTCGATGGTTCTCTGCAGAAGTATCTCAAACTTGCTAGGGAGTATGCTCAGGAGATTCCTGGTATCAAGTTTCGTCACATCTGCAGAAAGGATAATAGGCACGCTGATGCCTTAGCCTTTATTTCATCGATGATGACAAATCCTGACATTACCTCGATAGCTATTGAGCGAGTGAGGCAATACTTTGTGGATTAGCGAGAACGAAGGGAGGTATTGTCAACAGATATTGAAGAATCAGCAGAGACAGATTGGAGAATGCCGATACGATACTATCTAGATCGTCTTACTCTTCTAGGAAAGCATATTTTAGCCCACCAAGTGGTCAGCAGATCGGCGAATTACGAACTTAGACATGGTATATTATACCGTAGATCATTCTATGGACCCATACTAAGATGCGTATCGAGAGAAGAATGTAAGAAGCTGCTAGAATCAATCCATGGAGGAGACTGTGGGAATCATAGTGGTCAGCTAGCTCTAGCCCTGAAAGTGAGAATGCAAGGTTACTACTGTCCGTGGATGAACAGTGATGCTAAAGAATATGCTCGCCGATGCAAAAAATGTCAACTGTTTGGAAGAAGAATCAAGGCGACGGCAACATCATTAATCTCAGTACTGAGCCCATGGCCTTTCGCCAAGTGGGGCATTGATATCATAGGACCGCTGACTCCAGGATCAGGACAGAGGAAGTACATAATAGTAGCAACTGATTACTTTACTAAGTGGTGTGAAGCGAAGGCTATCAAGAAGAAATCAGGGCAAGAGGTATTCAAGTTTATTTGGGAAAATATATTTTGTAGGCTCGGCGTGCCAGCAGAAATTTGTACAGATAATGGCAAAGAGCTTGTTGGAGATAACATCAGAAAATTGCTCGCTACTCACAGTGTCAAGTTAGGGAAGTCAACTCCATTGTATCCACAGAGCAATGGACAAGCAGAAGCTACAAACAAAACTATTGGAATGGGGTTGGAGAAAAGAGTGGAGCCACACAAGAAAGCATGGTGTGAACATTTACACAATGTTCTATGGTCTTATAGGACCACTGTTACACAAGCAACTGGGGCATCACCCTTTCTACTCACCTTTGGCGATGAGGCAGTACTTCCATCTAAAGTAATCTTACCAACAACAAAGCACGAAGCATGGGAGAACAATTTAAACACCGACTTGATTCTAGCGAAGCTTGATGATTTAGAAGAACAACGGTTGATCGCCCTTACACACATGGAGAATTATCATCGCCAACTTTCCCGTGAATACAACAAGCGAGTCATCCCTAGAGAGTATCAACCCGGCGAATTGGTCTTGCGAGAAATCCCTCCCTCTCAGCGAAAAGGATGCAGGAAATTGGAGCCAGTATGGGAAGGCCCATACATAGTCAAAAGAGTAGCGGGAGTGGAGCATATGTGTTGATTGATGAGCATGGCGTGGAACTAGAACATCCTTGGAACGCCAAGTTCATCAAAAAGTACTACCCTTGAGGCTATAATGTAAAAATCCGAAGTCTTGGGCGGGCATAATACCCAAGAAATCTTATTAGCTTATGTAAAACAGTAGCGAAGAAGATCCGGGGACGTAGGTTTGCTACCATGCGCCGAACCCCGTTAACAAATTATTGTGTCATTTAATTTTCGCCGTATCTCTTAACTACGCCTATATCCAAAGCCTAATGGCTTCGCCGAAACAACAAGGCTAAAAGGTCATAGACCAAGAAAGGTCTAAACAAAAAACTAAGTATAATATACTGAGACAAAGCCTTAACACAAAACCCTAATCAGGTACAATATTAAGGCCAAGAGCCACCTACAGAGGCAACACGCCATGGACTAGAAAAGTCACCTAGAGCTAAGGGATCTCGTTTAAAGAAGCATAATAGGTTCCCTATTTTATTGAGTGAACAACCTCCTTGTACAGTAAGTCTGGCCCAGGTTAGCAGTAAATTCAATCGCGTTACTTGTTGGTCTATAAGTGTTTGGAGAATAAGACCCTACGGCGGGAGCCACTGTGTAGCATCCAAATTAGACTACTGGGCGACCCAAACTGTTAGAGCATTGCTCAGTTGAACCCACTGATGTTGCTATCTCAAGTCAGTTGTCAAGTTTATGAGACAAAAAACACAATCCTTGATAAGTTTACTCTACAACCTCGAACTAGGATAGTTTTAGGTAATCGAGACGAAGACTGATGAAGACAAACACCGGAGCTTACTACTTGATGAATCATAACGTCCTCGGTGAAGGTTAGAAAGGTTTTTTCCTTTCCATATCATATTTACCATTTCTATCTTACCAATAGTCTATGATGTTGTTTATATGATCCGAAGGTATTCTAGGATTTCTGCCTTTACATTTGTCACACTTGTGATAATATGTATAGGTAGATTATGTAGAGTTGTCTCTTCAAATGACCCCAACGGTGAATGCATTCATGAACGCGTACATGTGTTGCTTTTGGTATTTCAGAGAACGAGCTAAGCCTGTATGAACGCATTCATGAACGCGTACATACAAGTTCAAGAATTCTCCTGAACTCTATTGACTGCTCTATGAACGCGTTCATGAACGCGTTCATATAAGCCATGCGAAAACTTCCAACTCCATATCTTGAAGTTTTCGGTCTAGGCATGATTAGTTCTCGGACTTGTCATTACTTGGCCCATGGAATTCAACAACTTAATCCAAGCGATGTTCAAACAAAGTATTTGGACCAGAAGTCGCAAAGCGATGTCCAAACAAGCATTGGACAAGAAGTCGTGAACCTTCGAACAAGGTTGAGTCTTCTTTAACATTTGGTTTAGTCCAAAGTTCTTAGAAGATTGAGAATGAGTAATCAAGCTATGGACTTTCCTAGTTTCGGAACTTGCTTGAGCCCTACTCAAGGTTGCTTAAACTTTAATCAAAGCCTCCCTTGGTGATCACTATAAATAAATGACCTTCTGCAAGATACAATCTCAATCCTCTACACATCTGTGTATCATTGCATAAAGGTTGGTCGTCATCTCGATGTCCTTTTGGACTACGACTATTGAAAGACTTCACTTGAGGATCGTGAATCACAGGTCGGAAGTAAAATTCCATCATTTATCTTGGGTCGATTAAATACTTTCAATCTTATCACGACCAAGATTTGATAGAAACTTCGTAAGGTAGATCTTGTATCGTAAACCCTAGAAGTTCCCAACGCAAATTCACGAACTAGGTTTCATACTAAGTTCGTCTCGCGTTTGGAGGTAAAGTTGTTTAGGCTAGATCAATAAGCCCTATTCAACATATCGATTTCCATTAACCTTGACTTTAAGTCTAAAGGAAATCACAATCGTATTCTTGTTTGATTACTTGGATACTTTTAGGCGTCCTGTTAGAGGCAGGGTAGCGCTAGTCTTCACGAAGGGAAGTGGAGAAACTCCTAGGCCTGTAAAGGACGTCAGCTAGGGGAATCAAGTACGTAGGCTATTGCGGGAGCCAAGAGACGTAGGAGCACATTGGCAGCCGAATTGCTTGTAGGGTGAATTCAGTCTCGATACAGTCTAGTCCGAAGTCTGAGAGTATGCTAGCGTCTGTATAGCGTTCATATTGAGGGTGTTCACATCTGGACGAGGTCCTGGGGTTTTTCTGTTAGGTTTGCAGTTTCCTCGTTAACAAAATTCTGGTGTCTTCCATTACTTTTCCTTTCCGCATTATATTGTCTCTGATCTATATAATATAAGTAATTGCAAGTTTTTTTATTCATAACCTTTGAGTGAATCCATCTCTATTGAGATCACGAGAATTACGTTTTATGGTTCGGTTCTTTGAACTATACTCAGGTTGTTGTTTGAATATTGATTTGTGAGATCGTTCAAACAACCATAATCAACTAGGTTCACGAAAACAAAAAGTTGGTGGTATATCTCGGTATCCCAGCATTTTCAGTTGGTATCAGAGCCGGCAAACACCTTGCAAAGGACGTAACTGTTTGTGTTTGACGCTTTCGTGAACTATGAACACACATTCTGCGAATGTACATGTTCCACCAGTCTTTGATGGCACAAATTATATATGGTGGAAATCTGCTATGCGGTCGTTTCTACAATCTCGAGACTTTGACAGTTGGGTCTACGTGATTGATCGATACACACCACCTACTCTTACTATAGGAGAAGGTGATGCTGCTATTACTCGCAATAAGAAACCAGGCGAGTATGACGAAAACGACAGAGCCAAAGCTAAACTTGAAGCTGATGCGCTTAACGCCATCATTCACGCCATAACTCCCGATCTGCATCATCATGTGGAAACATGTGAATTTGCTAAAGATGCTTGGGATATTTTGAATATTGCGGAGAAAGAAGCAAGACTTCAAAATCTCATGTCTGACTGGGAAAATCTCCAAATGTCTGATGAATATACCTTTACAGAATTTGAGCACAAGCACTTTGAAATCGTGAACGCCTCTCTATCACTAGGGAAAACTATCGAAGAAAGAGATATTGTACGAAAAATTCTAAAGTCCCTTCCCCCCAGATATGATTCAAAAAAACATGTCATCCAAGAAAAACATGGATATGACATATAAAGAGGTGGTTTGGTTTCTAAACTAAAAATCTTTGATTATGAGCATCAAAATAAAGTCATATCCCTAAAGGCTCAGACCCCTGAGACACCTCTTGATAACAATTCTGATTCTAATTTGAATGATGAGCTACTTTCTCTCGTCTCTCAATTGTTAAGAAAGAAAAGGAACCCACATAATTTTTCTTCTCACAACAAAAAACAGAATTGGGAAAATACAGAGGATTTACCACAGTGTTTCAAATGTCTAGGCTATGGACATATCTCTCCTGATTTCCATAACAAAGACTACTGTGATAAATTAAAAGCCTTCAAAACGACTCTAGATTGTCCAGAAGAGGAACGCTTGGGGCTTACTCCTTTTCATAAGGATCTCTGTATGCATTCATCTTGCTTATCATTAAGTGATAAACATGATGATATCCATCAAGATAAACAAATCTGTCTCTTGACAGAAAAAATCACTCTGATTCAAAAAGATCTTGAAAAATAACGAATTGAACATAAAGCAGACAGGGAACGATTCATGCTTGAATTGTCTAACCTTGAGTCTCGTATTCAGAACTTTGAAAGTCATTCTCTTTCTAGTATAATGTATCTTCCTGACGTTGAAACTCAACGGTTAAGAGAAGATAACCTTGTACTCAGGGAACAAATTAGACAATCTGTCTATTTCAAAGGGAGTTCTCTCTGAAAGTGAAAAAGTGAATAATTGTAGAACTTCTCCAAAGAAGTTGTCTCACATAAGACCAACTCGTGATCTCGGATCTCGACCTACAATTATTGCTTCTGTTAAAAAACCTTCCTCACCTAAGACTGTAAAGAAATGGGTTGAGAAAAGGCATGTCAGACAGATCATAGAGGATAAAAAGCCTGTCCACACTGGTTTTCAGAAAAATATTAACATGTCTCTTTCAAATTGCAGAAAAATTATTCATTCCATGGAGACGAATCTATCAGACATGATTCAGAAGACTGATAAACCAGGTATGTCCTCTTCTAACAGCTCGTGGATCCCTTCTAAAAGAAAAAAGAGAAGTTCACGAAGTCCTATAGACAGGACCTTAGTGTCCCCTTCTCAATAAGAGATAGGACTCTCGTTATTGGTAATCCTTGTAGCGAGAAAAAGTCTAAAATAGGATTCTATATAAAGGTTTTTGGGATAGTGCATAAACAAATATTTACCCATTATCTAAATAAGACAATAATCTATCATTTCTTATAATTGTTGAGCAATGATCTCCAAAAGAGATGTGTCCGCGCTCAAAGGATTATGTGATCCTTTGTCCTGATGGTTTATGATCACCTATGTTGTCATCATAATTGTCTTACAGCACCTATCTTACGCCTCCTGAAATTGCAGTGAGCCGAAACAAGATTTTGTAATATAAAGGTGCTATCACATCATAATAAAAGAGTCCAAAATGTAATGACTCGATGTGGATGCCAACATCTTTTGTGCTACTTCTAGAATTCCCCCTGCCTCTGGCTCCTAAGGCAAGAGTCGAGAACAGGACCCATGGGAATCACTATGAGAAAGCCAAAAGGAATATATGCTTTAATAATCATATTGTTGACATTTTAAACTTATTACTTGAGGTAAAAAATTGTCTTATGAGATATACCCTTATGTGGTCACACTATGCTTAAAAATGTCCTTTTTTACCTCAACAAAAACTGTTGTTTAAAGGACGTTCACAACTTGTCGTGAACGAAAACCTGATCCTTGAAAATCCTAAACTCTGTGTTTGAACCTTATATAAGGTAGAGTAAGAAGGGTTATTCAATCAGTACAAAAGAAGGAATTCTTTTCTCCTCAGAACTGAAACTGCAAGATGAACGACAACACATGGATTGTCATTCTTCCTTCCTGTAAAAAGATTCGAATTGAATCTTCAGACAGTGAATCTAGTGTGACTCAAGAGAATAAAGCATTATTTGCTCAATGCTCAGTTCCATGCATCTCTGAAGAACAAAGAAAGGCGTCTGATATGAAACATGACGTTGTTCTTGAACACGTTTTAAGTTTAAGCAAGGAGTTTAACAAACTCACCAATCTTATCACTGACCTCACCTCAAGAGTAGCTGCTATTGAACAAGACTGGACTACCTATGAAGAACCAGAGAAAGAGGTAACTGAAGAATAAACTTTTTCTTTACATTATCTAGATGAGAAAAAATCTTAGTTCAAGAATAAGAGGCATTCTTGCCTAAGTCATCTTGACTTTAAATTCTATGAGTGATTTGCTTAATATTGATTACCTAATTTCATCAATTAATCGAGGTTATTAAATTAAAATCTTAATTGATGATTGCAATGCTTGATCTTAATTGATTATCTTTATGAATGTATTGCAAAACCGTGAACTTACTTTTTTAGCCATACTACCCGTTCGGGTAAAGCAGTTCATGATAGATTATCAAAATCCATGCTTCTGACTCTTATGGCTAAGAGGAGACGATTTTTGATAATAAGGTACCTCGTAGACTACAATGTTGAACTCCGCTGGATTAAATGTTGTACCTTTAATTCTTAGTCTTACAACCACTAGGAAGGGGTAACCTAATGTTTTCTCTAAAGGCGATGGTTGACCAAAACTCTCTGAGAAAGTAGGAAGATTAAACCTTGAATTCCTATTTAACCGTAACTGGCTAGGAAAGAAAAACATATCTACAATTTCACTTGTGAAAATTGTACCCAAGAATTTATTCTGAAACCTTGCTTGGGAAGATAGTCGCGTTGTTCCTTATGGAATGACACATTATGGGGGAGAGTTCTTTTGAACTTGTGCTTCATGGTAATATCTTTTTTGGGGAGAGCGGCTGTGGAATCTAGGAGAGAATTGCATCTTTTTATCTCTCGTTTCAGGTATGTTTACCTTTGTCTACATTGATTATTGCGATTTTATGAGGATTCCTATATTTCTTTTCTTTGTCTAATTTTATGACAAAAAGGGGGAGAAATCTTGTAGTAAAGGGGAGTAAAATCTTTCTATCTACTATGAGATTTGTCTACGGCATGTCATAGGGGGAGTAAAATCGATGTGCTTGTCATGTCAAAGCAAGTTAGTGTATTGAGTAAGGGGAAGAACATATCAAATTGTGTAGTATCTTGAAGCATCGATGCAATATGCTTACAAGTTTTACATACTACTCAACTGCATAACAAACTCTTGTTGGACTATGTCCTTCTGGGAACCAAGATGTGTGGTGACTTTGAGTTTGTTATCTCTACCTTGAATCTTCGCTTGCAGGAACACTCTTATCTGAAGACGCTGAAGATTACAAGAAGATCAAGTATATTATGGTTAGGGCTAAAAGATTTTACTTTTTGAATCCATATGTAAGATTGGTTTTTGTCACTAAAATTGACAAAGGTGGAGATTGTTAGAGCATTGCTCAGTTGAACCCACTGATGTTGCTATCTCAAGTCAGTTGTCAAGTTTATGAGACAAAAAACACAATCCTTGATAAGTTTACTCTACAAGCTCGGACTAGGATAGTTTTATGTAATCGAGACGAAGACTGATGAAGACGAAGACCGGAGCTTACTACTTGATAAATCATAACGTCCTTGTTGAAGGTTAGAAAGGTTTTTTCCTTTACGTATCGTATTTACCATCTCTATCATACCAATAGTCTATGATGTTGTTTATATGATCTGAAGGTATTCTATGATTTTTGCCTTTGCATTTGTCAAACTTGTGATAATATGTATAGGTAGAGTATGATGAGTTGTCTCTTGAAATGACCCCAACGGTGAATGCGTTCATGAACGCGTACATGTGTTGCTTTTGGTATTTCAGAGAACGAGCTAAGTCTGTATGAACGCGTACATACAAGTTCAAGAATTCTCCTGAATTCTCCTGAACTCTATTGACTGCTCTATGAACGCATTCATGAACGCCATGCGAAACTTCCAACTCCATATCTTGAAGTTTTCGGTCTAGGCATGATAAGTTCTCGGACTTGTCATTGCTTGGCCCATGGAATTCAACAACTTAATCCAAGCGATGTTCAAACAAAGTATTTGGACCAGAAGTCGCAAAGCGATGTCCAAACAAGCATTGGACCAGAAGTCGCGAACCTTCGAACAAGGTTGAGTCTTCTTTAACATTTGGCTTAGTCCAAAGTTCTTAGAAGATTGAGAATGGGTAATCAAGCTATGGACTTTCCTAGTTCCGGAACTTGCTTGAGCCCTACTCAAGGTTGCTTAAACTTTAAGCAAAGCCTCCCTTGGTGATCATTATAAATAGACGACCTTCTGCAAGATACAATCTCAATCCTCTACACATCTGTGTATCCTTGCATAAAGGTTGGTCGTCATCTCGAAGTCCTTTTGGACTACGACTATTGAAAGACTTCACTTGAGTATCGTGAAGCACAGGTCGGAAGTAAAATTCCATCATGTATCTTGGGTCGATTGAATACTTTCAATCTTATCACGACCAAGATTTGATAGAAACTTCGTAAGGTAGATCTTGTATCGTAAACCCTAGAAGTTCCCAACGCAAATTCACGAACTAGGTTTCATACTAAGTGCGTCTCGCGTTTGGAGGTAAAGTTGTTTAAGCTAGATCAATAAGCCCTATTCAACATATCGATTTCCATTAACCTTGACTATAAGTCTAAAGGAAATCACAATCGTATTCATGTTTGATTACTTGGATACTTTTAGGCATCATGTTAGAGGCAGGGTAACGCTAGTCTTCAAGAAGGGAAGCGGAGAAACTCCTAGGCCTGTAAAGGACGTCAGCTAGGGGAATCAAGTACGTAAGCTATTGTGGGAGCCAAGAGACGTAGGAGCACATTGGTAGCTGAATTGCTTGTAGGGTGAATTCAGTCTCGATACTGTCCAGTCCGAAGTCTGAGAGTAGGCTAGCGTCTGTATACCGTTCATACTGAGGGTGTTCACATCTGGACGAGGTCCCGGGGTTTTTCTGCTATGTTTGCAGTTTCCTCGTTAACAAAATTCTGGTGTCTTGCATTACTTTTCCCTTCCGCATTATATTGTCTCTGATCTATATAATAGAAGTAATTGCAAGTTTTTTGATTCATAACCTTTGAGTGAATCCATCTCTATTGAGATCTACGAGAACTACGTTCTTGTTAGGGTTCGGTTCTTTGAACTATACTCAGGTTTTTGTTTGAATATTGATTTGTGAGATCGTTCAAACAACCATAATCAACTAGGTTCACGAAAACAAAAAGTTAGTGGTATATCTCGGTATCCCCTCTTTTTCACAAACACTTATAATAGGATCGCCGAAGGGCACAAGTACTATTGCGAGAGGTGTGTTAATTTGGTGTTTTGTGAAATAGTCGGTTGTACAAGAAATGGACTTCTTAAGTCATTGACATTAGCATCGAGACTAAAGCGCTCTGCGCTAACAAAATAGAAGTTTTTCATTACTTAAAAAGATGTCATGCAAGCTACATATGTCTTACCAAAACCTTAAAGCAACATTGAGGATATGGAAAATGGCGGAGGAAATTCTAGATTAAACAGTCTACAGAGGATTGGCGACTTCCC
>JAJJMA010291178.1:0-17615 GCA_023529015.1 Papaver nudicaule | reverse complement strand
AGTTTGTAGTTTCCTCGTTAACAAAATCTTGTGTGTACTTTACTTTATTTCTGCATTATATTTGAGCCATCTTATATAATTAAAGTATCGTACTTGGTTGGTTGACATAGTCTTTCGGATTCTTGTATTGACTCCCTTGTGCGAATCAATCAGATCTGAAGGAGATCTTGTTCTTGAGTTCTTGATTACAAGAACCGGTCAAGGTTTGACTTATAGGTGGACTAAAATAAAAGATTGGTGGTGTACTCGGTACCCTCGTCTTTTCAACAAGTAACGCGAATGGATTTACTGCTAACCTGGGCTATACTTACTGTACAAGGAGGTTGTTCAATCAGTAAAATAGGCAAGCTATTACGTTTCTTTAAACGAGAGCCATTAGCTCTAAGTGACTTTTCTAGTCCATGGCATTTTGTCTTAATATTGTACCTGATCAGGGTTTTGTGTTATGGCTTTTTGCCTTAGTATATTATACTTAGTTTTCTTATTGAGACCTTTCTTTGGTCTATAGCTTTTTTAGCTTTGTTGTTTTGGTGAAGCCCTTAGGCTTTGGAATCAGCGTAGTTAGGAGATTCGGCGAAAATTAAATGACACAATAATTTGTTAACGGGGTTCGGCGCATAATAGCAAACCTACGTCCCCGTATCTTATTCGGTGCTGTTTTACACAAGCTAATAAGATTTCTTGGGTATTATGCCCGCCCAAGACTTCGGATTTTTATATTATAGCTTCAAGGGTAGTACATTTTGATGAATTTGGCGTTCCAAGGATGTTCTAGTTCCACGCCATTCTCATCAATCAACACATATGCTCCACTCCCCGCTATCCTTTTGATTACATACGAGCCTTCCCATACTGGTTCCAACTTCCTGCATCCCTTTCGCTGAGATAGAGGGATTTCTCGCAATACCAATGCGCCAGGTTGATACTCCCTGGGGACAGCTCGCTTGTTATATTCCCAGGATGATCGCCGATGGTAATTTTCCATATGAGTTAGGGCGATTAGCCGCTGTTCTTCAAGATCGTCGAGTTTCGCCAGGATCAAATCAGTGTTTAAATTCTTATCCCAAGCTTCATGCTTCGTTGTTGGCAAGATTACTTCAGATGGGAGAACTCCTTCAGCGCCAAAGGTGAGTAGGAATGGTGATTTCCTAGTTGCTTCTCTAACAGTAGTCCTATAAGACCATAGAACATTGTGTAAATGCTCACACCATGCTTTCTTGAGTGGCTCCACTCTTTTCTTCAAGCCCATTCCAATAGTCTTGTTTGTTGCTTCTGCTTGTCCATTGTTCTGCGGATACAATGGAGTTGATTTTCCTAACTTGACATTGTAGGTAACGAGCAACTTTTTGATGTTATCGCCAACAAGCTCTTTCCTATTATCTGTGATTTCTGCTGGTACGCTGAATCTACAAAATATATTCTCCCAAACAAACGTGAATACTTCTTGCCCTGACTTCTTCTTAATAGCCTTAGCTTCACACCATTTGGTAAAGTAATCAGTTGCTACGATTATGTATTTCCTCTGTCCGGATCCTATAGTCAGTGGTCCCATGCTAGCAATGCCCCACTTGGCGAAAGGCCAAGGGCTCAGTACTGAGTTTAATGATGTTGCCGGCGCCTTGATTCTTCTTCCATACAGCTGACAATTTTTGCATCGACGAGCATCTTTAGCATCGTTGTTCATCCATGGCCAGTAGTAACCTTGCATTCTCACTTTCAGGGCTAAAGCTCGCTGACCATTATGATTCCCACAGTCTCCCTCATGGATTGATTCTAGCAGCTTCTTGTCTTCTTCTCTCGATACGCATCTTAATAAGGGCCCAGAGAATGATCTACGGTATAATATACCATCTCTAAGTTCGTAATTCGCCAATCTGCTGACCACTTGGTGGGCTAAAATCTGCTTTCCTGGAAGAGTAAGGCGATCTAGATAATATCGTATCGGCGTTCTCCAGTCTGTCTCTGCCGATTCTTCAGTGTCTGTTGCCAATACCTCCCTTTGTTCTCGCTCATCCACAGAGGATTGCCTCACTCGCTCAATAATTATCGAGGTAATGTCAGGATTTGCCATCATTGACGAGATAAAAGCCAAGGCATCAGCGTGCCTATCATCCTTTCTGCAGATGTGACGAAACTTGATACCAGGAATCTCCTGAGCATACTCCCTAGCAAGTTTGAGATACTTCTGCAGAGAAGCATCGACTGCTTAATATCATCCAGAGATTTGTCGAATTACCAGTTGAGAGTCGCTTGTCAATCTAACATCACTGATACCCATCTCAATAATTAATCGCATAGCGTGTATAACTTCTTCGTATTCTGCCTCATTGTTAGTCGCCGGGAACTCCAACCTTAGCGAGTGTACGATTCTGGCTCCTTTCGGCGAGGTAAAAACAATACCTATCCCTTTGCCTTCCTTATTTGATGATCCGTCCACATATACTTCCCAGCTTGTGGGGCTGCATTTTAACAACTCTGGCATCTCATTTTCTCGTTCGTCTAGCGAAAAGGGTATGTCTTCTATTTATTCTTCTTCTTCTTCTATTGGGAAATCATCGAGAAAGTCAGCGATAACTTGGGATCTCTGAGCTGTACGAATCTCATATTGAACGCCAAATTGTTCAATTTGAGTGTTCCACTTAGTAATTCGCCCCACTCTCTGAGAGCTATGCAAGATTGATTCGATATGAGTCTTTGTTAGGGCCGTAATAGGATGAACATGAAAGTATGGGCGCAGTCGCTGCGAAAACCAGCGCTAGGATCAGTTGTTCAATTTTGATGTAATTCTTTTCAGCTCCCTGCAACGTTCTGCTAATGTAATATATAGGTGGTTCTCCACCTTTTGTTCTCACAAGAACAACACTGATTGCTACTGATGTGGCGGCGAGGTAAACTCTGAGTTCTTCGCCATGTTCTGGTGGCTGGATCGCTGGGAAAGTAGCGAGGTACTTTTTAATACCTTGAAATGCAGCTTCATGAGCTTTAGTCTAGTTAAACTTTTCTCCTTTTTTCAGTGTTTGGAAGAATAACTTGCATTTGTCGGAGAATCTTGAAATAAACCTGTTCAGCGAAGCCAAAGTTCCATTAAGTCGCATGACATCCTTTACAGTCACCGGCGAGGGCATATCAATGATGGCTTTAACTTTATCTTGGTTTGCTTCCACACCCTTCTTGGTGACAACATACCCCAAAAACTTTCCCGAAGTGACGCCAAAAACACACTTTGCTGGGTTTATTTTTAACTTAGTAGTGTGCATATGCTCGAATATCTCTCTGAGGTCTTGCACGTGAGTTTGCTTTCATTTGCTCTTCACAAGCATATCGTCAACATAAACCTCCATTGTTTTCCCTATCCATTTGTCAAACATTTTCTGGGCCATTTCTTGATATGTAGCGTCGGCGTTCTTCAATCCGAAAGGCATCCGAGTATAACAGAACAACCCTTTAGTGGAAAAGAAAGCGGTATGCCTTTGATCTTCTTCCGCCAAAGGTATTTGGTTATAGCCTGAATAACCATCCATGAATGATATCAACTCATGCCCTGATGTGGCGTCCACGGTCTGATCGATACTCGGCAGAGGGAAGCTATTATTTGGACATGCTCTATTGAGGTCACTGAAGTCAATACAAATCCGCACTCCCTTGTTCTTTTTGGGTACCACCACCATATTCGGTATCCACTCAGGATATTGCACTGATCTTATGATACCAGATGTTCGCATCTTGTCAATCTCAGCTTCCACCGCTTCCTTATATGCTTGAGCTAATTTTCTTATCCTTTGCTTGAAGGGTCTGATTTTTGGATCAATGTCCAGCTTATGACATGCTATCTCTGGGTCAATACCCGGCATTTCATTCATACCCCAAGCAAAAACATCAACGTACTCCCTGAGCAATGCCTGCAGCTTCGCCGATTCTTCCTCATTCAACAGAGTGCCAATCTTTACCATCTTTGGATCATTATCTTCGCCGATGTTTATATCTTTGGTGGGTTCTACTGCTGTAAAATGCAGTTCAGGCTCTCCCATCGGTGAAGGTTCCTTTAATTGCTATAATGGCGTCACACTTGGTTTCACCGAATATTCTCCTGTATCCACAGAATGGACATACTTTGATGGATCGACGATGATCTCTTGAATCTGCAAAGGCGAAAATCCTAGAATACCTTCGGATCATATAAACAACATCATAGACTATTGGTATGATAGAAATGGTAAAAATGATACGGAAAGGGAATACCTTTCTAACCTTCAGCGAGGACGTTATGAGTTATCAAGTAGTAAGCTTCGGTCTTCGTCTTCATCAGTCTTCGTCTCGATTACCTAGAACTATCCAAGTCCGATTTGTAGAGTAAACTTATCAAGGATTGTGTTTTTGTCTCATAAACTTGACAATTGACTTGAGATAACAACATCAGTGGGTTCAACCGAGAAATGCTCTAACAATCTCCCCCTTTGTCAATTTTAGTGACAAAAACCAATCTTACATATGGATTCAAAAAGTAAAATCTTTTAGCCCTAACCATAATGTACTTGATCTTCTTGTAATCTTCAGCGTCTTCAGATAAGAGTGTTCCTGCAAGCGAAGATTCAAGGTAGAGATAACAAACTCAAAGTCACCACACATCTGTGTTTCTAGAAGGACATAGTCCAACAAGAATTTGTTATGCAATTGAGTAGTATGTAAAACTTGGTAAGCATATTGCATCAATGCTTCAAGATACTACACAATTTGATATGTTCTCCCCCTTACTTAATACACTAATTTTTGTTATGCCATGACAAGCACTTCGATTTTACTCCCCCTATGACAATGCCGTAGACAATTGTCGTAGTAGATAGAAAGATTTTACTCCCCCTTACTACAAGATTTCTCCCCCTTTTTGTCATAAAATAGACAAAGAAAAGAAATATAGGAATCCTCATAAAATCGCAATAATCAATGTAGACAAAGGTAAACATACCTGAAACGAGAGATAAAAAGATGCAATTCTCTCGTAGATTCCACAGCCGCACTCCCCAAAAAGATATTACCATGAAGCACAAGTTCAAAAGAACTCTCCCCCGTTATGTGTCATTCCATAAGGAACAACGCGACTACCTTCCCAAGCAAGGTTTTAGGATAATATCTTGGGTACAATTTTCACAAGTGAAATTGTAGATATGTTTTTCTTTCCTAGCCAGTTACGGTCAAATAGGAATTCAAGGTTTAATCTTCCTACTTTCTCAGAGAGTTTCGGTCAACCATCGCCTTTAGAGAAAACATTAGGTTACCCCTTCCCAGTGGTTGTAAGACTAAGAATTAAAGGTACAACATTTAATCCAGCGGAGTTCAACATTGTATTCTACGAGGTACCTTATTATCAAAAATCGTCTCCTCTTAGCCATAAGAGTCAGAAGCATGGATTTTGATAATCTATCATGAACTTCTTTACCCGAACGGGTAGTATGGCTAAAAAAGTAAGTTCACGGTTTTGCAATACATTCATAAAGATAATCAATTAAGATCAAGCATTGCAATCATCAATTAAGATTTTAATTTAATAACCTCGATTAATTGATGAAAAAGAAAACATGGAAGTAGTACTAGCAAATCATGCTTAACTCAAAAGATGACTACTTCTAGCATAGTGATTATCCAAACCCTAAGGAAAAGACAAAAGCTTTTTAACAAGGAGTTAACTATGCCATAAGACTATTGACAAAGCTATCAATATCCGTTGTTCCCTCAACAAGAGTTGTGCTCATAAGAAAATACGGTTCGTGAAACTTCTGGTTGAGACTGTTAAGAAAAGCTTCATGTTGTTTCACCATAGCTTCATGTACTTGCAGAGATTTCAAAAATACTTCTCCAAGAACTTGAACTTCTCTTCGAGTTTCTTTGCATTCTTTTACAATAGAAGCAATTCTGTGATTCTTGGGAGTATTGGATCCAGGTTTCTTCATCTTTTTCTTCTTGGTTTTCAAGAGATTCTTCTTGGTTTCTTTTGGAACCGTAGTAACCTCATCAGTTTTAATGATAATAGGTTTTTCACCACTGGTGATATAGAGAGTGTTTGATGAATCCATGAACACGTTCGTGAGATGAAGGACTATTACCCAAAACCTCTTTATATAGAGAGGTTTTCTGGAAAGAGGTTTTCTGGAAAGGAGTTTCCAAAAATTAAAAAAGATAATTTAGGAGAGTTCCTCAAGAAGGAAGTTAGTTCCGAAAACGTGTAGTTCAAGAGTTAACGAACGGTTCCTTTGTACACAAGTAATCGTTAACTTAAGGATTCAGTGTGTCCCAATATAAGATTTTATTCATTAATCATCATAGATCCTTTTAAGTTTAAATATCAATAGTATTATTAGACACATATCTAATTGCATGATCTCGAGTAGAGGTCCATTTCTTCTCATGGGTCATGTTCTCAACTCTTGCCTTAGGAGCCAGAGGCAGGGGGAAGAGTTGGAAGCTGCTCAGAGATTATTGATATCCACATCGAGTCATTACATTTTGGACTCTTATTTGATGTGTTAGCAAATAATGCTCAGGATGACAATTGTGACAACCGCTTTGGGGTTTTCTGGTCACAAACCATTAGGACAATTGATCACATAACCAATTGAACGTGGATTCATCTCTTTGGAGCTAAGCTCAACAATTATTAGAGATGAGAATTATTGTCAAATCCTTCAATTTACACATATGGTTTTAACAAAGTTACAAGGGCCTCCACAAATCAATAAGCACATACTAAAGACAGGAGGTAACCATTGTGTCCGTTACATGTGCATAAACTTTGTTCTCGGACTTTGAACAAAATCGCACACTCACTTTCACATTAGACAGTGAAAGGATGAGAAAATTCTTGCTCATTGTCTTGAACGATGTTTTTCTCCTCTAATCTAGATTTCTTAGTTCTAATCTTTTTTCTCTTGACATGAGGTTCATCTCTCTTTAAGATTTTTTTTTTTTTTTTTTTTAAAAAAAAAAAAACAGAACTTTATTAATGAAAATAAAAGAGTTGTACAAGAAATGGCCTCAGGCCCAAAGCTAAAGACCAAAACTAAAAACCATTAGGCATGCAAGCCCATTACAGAAAATAGAAGCAGTAGTAGAACAATAGGTAAAAGGAAACATTTCAGAAAAAGAAATCTGAAACTGAAACATGAAAATGTTCTTCAAGGGAATCTGTAATAAGTAGTATCAGGCATTTCCAATCTCTTCAAATAAGGAGGTCTAGTTGTGAAACTCCTTACTTGTCCTCTCTGTAAACCCACATCTTTTTTGGCAAAGCAATCAGCTGCAAAGTTAACTTCTCTGTTCACATGTTTCATGTGAATGGAATACAACTTTGAGCAAATTCTTCTCCATCTGGCAATAAAACTCCATGGAATTTTCTGACTTTGAAATGCTAATACAACAGCCTTAGAATCAGTCTGCAAGATGATCCTATAGTGTTGATTCTGAAATGCCCACTCCAGAGCTCTGATGACTGCCATAGTTTCTGCTATAAAATTTGAAGCATTTCCCAAACCACCTTCCTCAGCAAATACAAAATCACCCTGATGATTTCTGGCTAAGAAACCATAACCTGCTAGGCCAGGATTACCCTTTGATGCACCATCACAGCATAACAACATAAACCCCTCATCAGGCAATTGAAAGAAACAAGCAATAGGTATCAAATTCTTCACTTTCCTCAGATTGATGCCAAAAAAAGATAAGATCTGTTTGTCATATGCAGAATCCCACATGAGACCCTTAAGTCTAATTTGACACATCTGAACCTTCTGCAATATACTTATAATTGTTTTGTTGTAATCAGGAGCAAAATTATCATAAAATTTTTTGTTTCTAATGTGCCAAAGTTCTGTCATTACTGTGAAGGATATAATATGCCATATTTCTTTAATCACTGGACTTTTTGTTCTGCAAATATTTAGAATATCATCAAAACAAGAAGGAGGATTAAAAGAGAATATACCTCCAACCCAACTCCAAATCTGCTGACTGAAGGGACAACTCCAAAGAATATGATCAAGAGAATCCTCATCATTATGGCAAATGTAGCATCTTGAGGCAAAATGAAAACCCCTCTTTCTTAAAATATCTTCAGTGGAACAGACTTTCCACACAATTTTCCAGACATTTGCAGCTGTAGATGGGTGAACAGAGCTCTGCCATATTTTCTTATACATACTCATAACAGGATAATGAGTTCTGAGTACATTCAATGCTGACTGAATTGTAAATACTCCCTGTTGATTACCAGTCCAGATTAATGTATCAACACCATAATGCAGCACATGCAAGCTTGATACTGGAAAAAAATCAAGCATGAAATCAGGAATATGCCACTGTCCATTCCTAATTAGATCACTGACCTTCAATGAAGGCATTTGCTGAATCAAAACATGATGAGGAAAAATCTTTGAAATTGGCTTGTCCAAAACCCAGCTATCATGCCAAACTGAAATTCTTTCACCTGAACCAACTATCCATCTTGTATTGTCCTTAAAAATTTGGAGAACCATTTTAATACCAGGCCATATTGATGATTGCTTGTAGTATTTAATCCACTGACCATTCTTATCCTTAAATTTAGCCAGGAAGAAAAGAGTCCATTCCTCATTTGAAGTATGAATTCTCCACAATAATTTAAGAAGAAGAGCTTTGTTGATGTCCTCAAAGTTTCTGATTCCCAAGCCACCTTCATCTTTAGGAGAGCAAACTTTCTCCCAAGCTAAAACAATCATCTTTCTTTCATCTGCATTACCAGTCCACAGAAAATTTTTGATGATTTTTTCACAGGCATCAGTCACTTTAGTTGGCCATTTGTACATAGACATATTGTAAAGAGGAATGCTGCATAAAACAGATTGCACCAGAGTCAATCTAGCTTGAAAAGATAATAATCTTCCAATCCAATTAGCCAACCTTTTTTGTAATAACTCAACAAAGCTCCACAGATGTTCAGATTTCACAGCACCAGGAAAAAGCATGACACCTAAATATTTGTCAGGAAAAACAGTAATCTCCATTTGCATAATGTCAGAAATAATACTTTTTCTAGATTCAGATGTGCCACCCACAAAACATTTGCTCTTGGAAACATTAATTACCTGAGCTGAAGCATTCTGATACATAAGTAAAAGTGATTTTAGATTTTCTAAACTCTATTTTCCCCCATTAAAGAAGATAAATATATCATCTGCAAAAAATAGATGAGAAGGATGTAGACCATGCCTGAATATCATTGGCTCAATTCTTCCAGCTGATATCAGTTTGCTTATCTGTTTACTCAGAATATCCTCAGCCAAAACAAACAAGATTGGTGATAAGGGGTCACCCTGTTTTAAACCCCTACCAACACCAAAATAACCTACAGGACCACCATTTACCATAATGGAAATTTTAGTAGTTCTAAGTAAAGTTAATATCCATTCTCTAACACATGCAGAGAAACCATAAGCTTTTAAAGCAACATCAAGAAAATCCCAACTTAAAGTATCATAAGCCTGTGAAATATCCAATTTCAAGCCCACATTACCACCTCTTCTTTTAACTTCCATTTCATTAACTAACTCAGAGCCAACACAACTTGATCATGAATGCACCTACCTTTAATGAAGGCACATTGTTGTGGTGATATAATCTTGTGAAGTAAATTCCCTAATCTCATTGTTATAATTTTTGTAAGGATCTTAAACTGAAATTACTAAGACCAATAGGTCTGAAATGGGCAGCTGTCTTTGCTCCTTTGATTTTAGGAATGAGGACCAAAAAATTAGAGTTCAAACCACTAGGAATAAATTTTGTAACCCAACAATACCTGATAGCCCTTATAAGATCTTCTTAATGATGTCCCAGGAGCTTCTATAAAATGCACCAGTAAAGCCATCAGGTCCAGGAGCACCATCAGGATTAAGATCAAATACAGCCTTCTTAACTTCTTCTTCTGTGGGAGCATTATTCAAAATTTTATTGTCCTCATCAGTTAATACTGGCTGAATGTCCTTGAAAATATCTTCATCAATATGACCTTCCTTGTATTTGAATTTACCCTCAAAATGTTTAATTAAAGTATCAGAAATATCAGCTTGAGAAGTAATAATAGATCCTGCATCATCTTGTAATTCCACTATGGCATTCTTAGCTTGTCTGAGTTTAATTGAAGTGTGAAAGAACTGAGTGTTTACATCCCCATATTTGATCCAATTAACTCTAGCTTTATCTCTCTTTAAGAATCTTTTGTTAGAAGAAGAGTTTGAAGACGTACCTTTCATTTCCTTCTGTGATATGATTCACGAATCATCTGCAGTGAGTTTGATAGCCTGGTTGCTCTTCTTTGGAGTTTGTTGACATATCTAACCTTTTTTGTATAGCGATAGCAATGAGAGTAGATGTGACCTTTCATGCCGCAATAAGTACATTTTTCGAGCAATTCTGTTTTTTTAGGACCAAGTTTCTCGTGATGCCAACATAATCTTTCACGTTCAAGACATTGCTGTCAGAATAGAATCAATAGTCATTGCACAGAGTGCACAGTTTTCTATTTCTTCTTCCGATTCATAGAAATCTGAAGTATCATCTAAAGTAGCTGCAGCAAGTTCTTTTCCTCCCGTGTATCTCCTTTTGTTTGCACAATTAGGTGCAAGATGACCAAAACCTTTGCACTTAATGCATTGAGGCATATCATCATCCACAATTTCTAACTCTTCATTGGAAGGAGTTTTTTGTGGTTGTCTGTTTGATGAGGGGACATCTTTAATAAAACGTTTATTTAGTTTTTTCAGGAGATCTCGAAACTGTCTTGTAATATAAGACTCTAATTGAGACTCATCATGTTCTGATATAATCTGATCTTCAGAGTCATTAGAATCTTTTAAGGCTTTGAACGCTATATTGTTAGGCTTTGTATCTTTGTCAAAGATTTTAAGCTTAGCGATTAGATCACCCCTTTTTATATCATAACCATATGACTCCTGGATGGCATGTTCCTTTGAATCATATTTAGAAGGTAAAAACCTAAAGATTTTTCTCACAATTTCTCTCTCTTCAATTGTTTTTCCAAGCGATTGCGAGGCATTAACAATTGCAGAAAGTTCTAGATTAAAATCTTCAAAGGTTTCTTCATCAGACATTCGTAGGTTTTCCCAGTCTGATGAGAGAATTTGAAGACGAGCTTCTTTCTCTGAAGTGTTGCCTTCAAATATATTCTGCAGAGTTTCCCAGGCTTTCTTTAATGTACTACACGTAGATACATGATGTTGAAGACTTGGGGTAACTGTATGGATGATCGCATTAAGCGCATCTGAATCTATCTTTCCTTTCATCATCGGAATATTGTGAGGGAGTTTTATCCTTTACAACATCACCGATTTTGATAGTGGGTATGGTAAACCCATCTTGCACAAAGACCCAACACTGATAGTCTCGTGATTGAAGAAAAGAGCGCATGGCGGATTTTCACCACAGATAGTTTGTGCCATCAAAGACTGGTGGAACGTTCACATTGGCAGAATAATGTGTGTTCATAGTTCACGAAAGCGTCAAACACAGACAGTTATGTCCTTTCCAAGGTGTTTGTCGGCTCTGATACCAACTGAAAAAGCGGGGATACCGAGATACACCACCAACTTTTTGTTTTCGTGAACCTAGTTGATTATGGTTATTTGAACGATCTCACAAATCAATATTCAAACAACAACCTGAGTATAGTTCAGAGAACCGAACCCTAACAAGAACATAGTTCTTGTAGATCTCAATAGAGATGGATTCACTCAAAGGTTATGAATCAACAAACTTGCAATTAATTCTATTATATAGATCAGAGACAATATAATGCGGAAGGGAAAAGTAATGCAAGACACCAGAATTTTGTTAACGAGGAAACTGCAAACCTAGCAAAAAAACCCCGGGACCTCGTCCAGATGTGAACACCCTTAGTATGAACGGTATACAGATGCTAGCCTACTCTCAGACTTCGAACTAGACTGTATCGAGACTGAATTCACCCTACAAGCAATTCAGCTATCAATGTTCTCCTACGTCTCTTGGCTCCCGCAGTAGCCTACGTACTTGATTCCCCTAGCTGACGTTCTTTACAGGCCTAGGAGTTGCTCCACTTACCTTCGTGAAGACTAGCGCTACCCTGCCTCTAACAGGACGCCTAAAAGTATCCAAGTAATTAAACGAGAATATTGTGATTTCCTTTAGACTTAAAGTCAAGGTTAATGGAAATCGATACGTTGAATAGGGCTTATTGATCTAGCCTAAACAACTTTACCTCCGAACGCGAGACGAACTTAGTATGAAACCTAGTTCGTGATTTGCGTTTGGAAACTTCTAGGGTTTACGATACAAGATCTACCTTACGAAGTTTCTATCAAATCTTGGTCGTGATAAGATTGAAATAATTCAATCGACCCAAGATACAGGATGAAATTTTACTTCCGACCTGTGCTTCACGTTCCTCAAGTGAAGTCTTTCAATAGTCGTAGTCCTAAAAGGACTTCGAGATGACGACCAACCTTTATGCAAGAATACACAAATGTGTAGAGGATTGAGATTGTATCTTGCATAACGTCGTCTATTTATAGTGATCACCAAGGGAGGCTTTGCTTAAAGTTTAAGCAACCTTGAGTAGGGCTCAATCAGTTCCGGAACTAGGAAAGTCCATAGCTTGAATACCCATTCTCAATCTCCTAAGAACTTTGGACTAAGCCAAAAGTAAAAGAAGGCTCAACCTTGTTCGAAGGTTCGCGACTTCTGGTCCAATGCTTGTTTGGACATCGCTTTGCGACTTCTGGTCCAAATACTTAGTTTGAACATCGCTTGGATTAAGTTGTTGAATTTTATGGGCCATGTCACGACAAGTCCGAGAACTAATCATGCCTAGACCGAAAATTTCAAGATATGGAAGTTGGAAGTTTTCGCATGGCTTATATGAACGCGTTCACAGAACAATCCTTAGTGTTCAGGAGAATTCAGGAGAATTCTTGAACTTGTATGCACTCGTTCATGAACGCGTTCATACAGACTTAACTCGTTCTCAGAAATCCTATAGTCAACATATGTACGCGTTCACTATTGGGGTTGTTTCAAGAGACAACTCAACATACTCTACCTATACAAATTATCACAAGTGTGACAAAAGCAAAGGCGAAAATCCTAGAATACCTTCGGATCATATAAACAACATCATAGACTATTGGTATGATAGAAATGGTAAAAACGATACGGAAAGGGAATACCTTTCTAACCTTCAGCGAGGACGTTATGATTTATCAAGTAGTAATCCTCGGTCTTCGTCTTCATCATTCTTCGTCTCGATTACCTAGAACTATCCTACTCCGAGTTGTAGAGTAAACTTATCAAGGATTGTGTTTTTGTCTCATAAACTTGACAACTGACTTGAGATAGCAACATCAGTGGGTTCAACCGAGCAATGCTCTAACACTTACAATTCCGAAGAAGAGCTTGGTTAGAGGGATAAAGCTTTTAGGAGAGATACCACTCCTATTTATATTGACTAAGGCTTTAGCTTTGAAATGAGGCAAAGTTTAATTCGGAAATTCCACAAAGCACATTTACATAATAGTTCCTAAATTCCCCATTTAGTCTCATAGATTTTAATGAAAACTAATACTCTAGCATTTTACATTTAAGAAAAATATATTCCATAAAGAAAATATATTTTCAAAACATGTTTAGCCAAGAACAATCAAAGCAAATAATATTTATAGGTATATTTGGATATTTCAATTTAATTCGAAATATGGTGCTTACCAAATATGATTCCTGGGAAGATCTCAATTCGAAATCGTGTCCTGAGTTTCGAAAATCTCCTTAAATATTATTACTTCCAAATGTCGTCACCAGCTTTATAATGTCGACATTACTTCCTTGGTATTGCTGGGCTAACCAGACGAACCTAGGTGGAAGTGGGATCTGGTCTAACGTGGTTCAACGTTCCGCATAAATGCATCATAACAAATGTGGACAAAGCCTTGTGTGCTAAGCTTAAGTGAACACAAAGGTTCAGACGTTCCGAATCACGCAAATAGATATACCATTGGATGTACGGTGCGAGATTCCACGAGTAACTAGCAAAATGTTAAATCTCCAGAATTCTTGATTCCAATATAGATGTCACGTTAATGATATCCAAGAATTCAAATCAAAACATCAAATGAATATTTGATCAAGTACAGTAGTAAAGCATACGAAGATTTAATCACGTACAATATTGATCCGTAATAATGTGTCCACTAACTAGAGCGACTAACCATTTTCCAGATGATGACTCAAACTCACTTAGTTGTACATTGAAGATGAACTAATTCAAACTTCAAGCCGAGAATATCAAACTCATTAATTCGTTGAAGCACAAATCAAAATGATGGAGTTTGAACTTCGAAAATACGCATTCCGAGTCAACCATATTAAGGTTTCGAAACGTACGTCAGTTTTGGCAGAAACCAATTTAAGGTTTCGGAACCTAAAGTTCATTATATGACCGAAACTGATTTAAGGTTCCCAAATCAAGTTTCCATATAGCAAAACCTAAAGCTTGGTTTCGAAATCTGGATTCTGTTTAACAAAACCTTGTTTAAGGTTTCGAAACAAGAAACACATATTAAATTCTACTCAAATGTTTGGTGTCGAACTTGAGAGTCCATGTGGTCGAGAACCGTTTCACCATCACAGCTTTTTAGCCTCGACGCACAGGAATATATTTCCCAGTTCACATAAACCTTTAGGAAACCCAGGGTCTTTTCGACCTTTTAGATCTCACATGGTCAAGACACATTGGCCTCGATTCTCAAGTCACTGTCAGCCACAAAAACATTGTTTCGAATCTGTTATATCTCATTGGTCACAATGTTTACATTTTCAGACCAATAGCTTATGAATGCGAAAACCAGATTATGGTTTCGAAATCAACGTCAAGTTTTATCAAAACCTACATTGAGGTTCAAACATTGAAAATTCATAAGTTGAGATACACAAATATGGTTTCGGAATCCAGAAGTGAGATATGGCATACAAGATGTTCATATACAGAATCAAATGAATGATTCAGAACTTCAGAGTTCAGAGCCAAATCAGGACGTCGTATTCGAATCTCAGAAACAACAGTATTTCGAGTCTACACAACATAAGTGTGGGTCACGATCTCTCTTACATTGGCTCATATAAATATATGCAATCAATCCGACAGAGCCACACTAGGTAAGAAGAGACACAATACTGTGATGGATCAAATCTCGTAAGTACTATACCGAGATAACATCACATTGCTATATCCAACTCGAAAAGGTTTTAGGAAAAACCTTTATATTAACTTAGAGACGGAGAAGAAAAAAAGGCTCTAAGCAATATTGGGACGTCATAACTACAACACTAATACCACAAGTGGTAAAGCGGAGTTATCATAAGACACATTGATCATAAGTGATCAAGTCATAACGTAAAGCTCAAGCTGAGAGTTATGTTTATGTCTTTTGTAGCAAAAGTGTAAAAGATAATGGAATCGCGTTATTTAGATTCACTAACCTGTTGAATGATGAAGCCGGATGTCTTTGTTTGATCTTCAGTCTTTCTTCAACTCTTCAACCAGTGATTCTAAATCCTACCAAAATCTTCCACAACCTAAAGCTAACTCTCTCACATGACTTCACCTAATTGTGTGTTGTTTAGCGGTCGAGTTTTGATCACTAAAGTTGACAACTAAGATTGACATACCAACACTTAGTGAGGTTGACCGAGCTATGCTCTAACAGATTTTATTAATTCTCTATGCATTGAAAAACAGAGATTAATTAGAAAAGTCGAAGGGCTTTATATTGTGTTAAACATTCAAAGTGAAAAAATTCATGGTTTATTTGAAAAAGAGAAAATGCTCAGCAATAAGCTAGATGAGATTGTCCGTGAGAAACAGACTACTAACCCCAGTCTATCCGGATCAAGTCAAATGACTAAAGGGATTCAATACCCTTATACAGAATCTAGTCTGAAGCGCGTCTCAAGGGAAAGATATGGAATCGGGTTCAAACTCCCTTATTCAGAAAACATGAATATTGAACACCCCTGCACCTTTTGTGGCTTGGAAGGTCACTTCCAATATTTATGCAGTTCGTTCAGGATAAAATTCCAGGAACTGAAAGACTTGCATAAAAATGCTCATAAACTCTTTATCGAGTTGAACACCCCCTATTGAGGGAACTCGTGAATGTGCCTTAGGAGCAGTAGCTCTGAAATCTACATCCCCTTTTCAATAGTTCCTTGATAGTGGATGTAGTAGGCATATGACATGGGATTTGTGAACGTTTATGATTACAAAGGTGGTCCTGTAACCTTTGGAGATGGAAGTTGTTGCTTCATCAGCAAGCGAGGAACTATTAAACTTCCAGGTATTCCCAAGATCCATGATGTTGTCTATGTTGAAGGCATGACAGCAAATCTTCTCTCTATTAGTCAAATATGCGACAAAGGCCACAAGGTTGTTTTCGAGGCAAAGAAATGCGCCATTGAAGATAAATCTGGCAATACCATATTTCGTGGTATTCGTGGGTCGAACAATTGTTATCTTCTTGATATCAAGTCCGATCTTTGTTGCAACCTGACTAAGGATGAATCTACCCATCTTTGGCATGAACGATTTGGTCATATCAATTATCGTTTATTGGGGAAGCTCATTAACAAGGAACTTGTTAGAGGTGTCCCCAAGATACAAGCCAACGTCGATGGTATATGTGGTGCCTGTCAAATGGGTAAACAAATAAGAATTCCACATAAAGTGTCTACCGGTATAGCAACCAAAGCTCCACTTGAATTAATTCATATGGATCTTTTTGGTCCTATCCAACAAGTATCTGTTGGTGGGAATAAATATGCCTTAGTAATGGTCGATGACTACACTAGATTCACCTGGGTAGCATTTCTCAAGCACAAGAATGATACCCTAGAAGAGTTTAAGATCATTGTGAATAGAATCCAGAACGAGCAAGGTCGCACAGTTAAGAAAATCAGGAGCGACCGTGGCACAAAATTCAAAGATACTAAGGTATTCGAGTTCTGTGACTCACTGGGTATAATTCAACAATATTCAACACCTATCACACCTCAGGCTAATGGCGTGGCTGAAAGAAAGAATAGAAATATTCAAGAATGGCTCGGGTTATTATGCTTCATAACAGAGATTTGCCCTTAAAATTTTGGGGTGAAGCAGTGTTCACAGCATGCTATCTTATCAATCGTGTATATCTAAGGTCATTCACCTTAAATACACCCTATGAGCTATGATACGGTAAGAAACCCAACTTGGGTTATCTCCGTGTCTTTGGAAGCAGATGTTATATCCTTAAAGACAGAGAACAAAGAGGAAAATTTGACTCAAAAAGCGATGAGGGAATTTTCCTAGGATATGCATCTGACAGTCGAGGGTTTCGAGTTTTTAACACAAGAACTCAAGTTATTATGATGGAATCTTCAAATGTTATCATTGATGACATAACTGGATTTCGTCAGAATAACAGAGCCCCAGCAGAGCTACCGCCGATCGAAACAGTAGAGAAAGGGTCAACGGTTCCCGAACCACCCACTACTGGTGTAGCTCCGAC
>JAJJMA010291161.1:0-19093 GCA_023529015.1 Papaver nudicaule | reverse complement strand
TTCTTCAGTATTGTTAGCGGATTTTCCTTCCGACACTGTTATTGGTGCTGTTCTTGATGCTCCAACAGCTGTCACCATTCTACTGCTACCTCCTATCTCTTTTGATGTAATACCAGCTGCTCTCAAGGGTAACCCATTAGAGTTGAGATGACCATTTACTACTCTTGACAGTCCTTCCACTGCATGAGATGTTTCACCGGGAATCGCTGTTTCTTTGATAGTGCCGTCATCCACTGCTTTTCCTTTACTTTGCGCTAGGACTTCTTCTTCCTCATCCTCTTCTGGTATTCCATCCAAATGTGTTATGTCTTGCATCAGAATAGGACCCAAAGCCTCTGTCTGTTGTTGAGGTACCGCTGACTGTGTTGTTGCTGTCTGCTGTGAAGGTACTGCTGACTGCATTGTTGCTGTTTGTTGTTGTTCTGGTGTCGGCGCCATTGGCTGTTGTTGCTGACTCACTGGTTGCGGTGTTGTTGATTGTTGTTGATGAATCACCTGCTGTGGTGTTGTTGACCGCTGACTAGCATTGCCATTCAAGAAAAAATCGTGTGCAAAACCTAACGGTGGTACCGCTGAACTTCTCAAGTTATGTCGATTAGGAAGAGGAACAGACTCAGCGGGTGTGGGAAATTTCGAAGCTTTACTTGTTGACGCTGTACCCCCTTTCCGCTTAGTCGCCATTTTGGTATCCTGTGTATAAAACAACAAAAGCACTTCCTGACAGTATTAAGCTAGCTTAACTGTTAGCAAATGCCAAATTCGTTAGTGGAGGCGGTTGAACGGTTTCTGACAAAGTAGGAAACAAACAAAATAGCACAGAACAGCAGCAACAACATTTGCAGAGCATGACCTAGTCTTGTCGGCAGTTGGAAGAAAAACCCTAAATTTTGAAAACTCATTGAAACCCTAAAAACACCAAAGTTTGATAACCATACTCATGTCAAAGATCAAAATCTGTACGGTATTAACATTTTGTTGATGAATTTTCATAACACTTTAATCCAAAATAACACTATGACATGTAAAATAAGAGACGTCTGTTAGGAACCATGTTTAACATAATAATCTACCCTCATCCTAGATTCCCAATGACGTAAATGGTCTTATCACACAAGCAAGATTTTCAATATATCCAAACAAGAAATCCTTATTACGTGTTCTATCACATCTGAGAATATACTAATGACGTCCAACACACCTTAATAGAAAGGTTTTCTCATGGTTTAAAGATTTGACAGCAACAGTATCATAAGTGCTGTTAAAACACTAGCAACATAAGTGCTGTTAAATGGAAAACTCTAATAAATTTACAAGCATATGTATGGTTAGAAACCACCAGCAACATAAGTGATGTTAAAACATCATTAATCAGACTCAAAACACTCTATAATTCCTAACACAAGAGCTTTTTAAGGTTCAGCCTCCTTAACGACAGTAAACATACTCATAACTACAAATACAGCAGCATAACCTTATGTTTGAAAACCCTATTATCACACGAAATAACACAGCAACCTAATAAGCTTACAACCAGAAATTTATGGTTAAAAAACCACCAGCAACACAAGTGCTGTTAAGACGCCATTAATCATGTAAAAAACATTCAATATTTCATAATCACCAAGGCCTTATAAGGTTCAGCCTCCTTGAACAATAGTAAACACACTTATGACTTCCATAAATGGAAAGTCTAAGCCTCTATCTAACACAACAGCATAACCAACACTTAAAAACCTCCATATCACACAAAAATAGCTTAAGTTTCATGAAAACAAGAGAAAATTTTTGAAAATCACAGGTTCAGACCTCTTCTAGCGCCAAAATGTAGTTGGTAAAATCCCCATAATGAAGATTTTACCAATACACCCCTAATTAAGACCATAAACAAAGTATAACACACATACTTAGAGTAATCACCTTTCCACATATAAATCAGCACTTATGCATGAACAGGAGACAATACCAAAGATAAATAACAAGCATAACATACAATTGTATAAGCCAAAACTCTCAAATATATCTTATTATTAATGGAATCCATGCATCTCACCTTGCTATGGATCTCTCTACAACGCACTAAAGATCTTACTCACGATTTGGATTACAGAGAGTTAGGAAATTCACTCCCTCTCTACAAGCCAAGCCTTAGCAATCACTTTTCCAACCCCTTCAAATGTGGGCGTACACTGCCTTATATAGGCGTTTACAAGTAATGGAACACAGCTAATAAGTACAAACTATTCTGACACTATTTGTCTTCTTTCTCACCGCCTTACCGCCGAGTCTCTTCAACATCTCAGCGCATTCCCTTTACAACTTCAGCGCCCTTCCATTCTGTGAGATAAGATCAATGACTCAGATTCCACTGGGTTAACTATTCAACTCTGCCAATCCGACCGTTCTACCCAACATTAAATGCTCAACCAACTTAGTCAGTTTTTGTCGAGGCCATACTGCCGACAGTGTCTGGGGGTACACCGTTGTTCCCAACTATTCCTCAGCATCCTACTCTGACATGGTGTCACCGCTGACTAATGCCGCTGTCATCATACTTCCTCTCTTATGGATGCCCTTCTTAACACAAATCTTTCCTTAAGTTCTTACTAATTGGCGCATGGCATTTTCTACACCTACATTTTGCCTCTTTCATCTTAAAAGACTCTAGTCACCGAAGATGAAATTCTCTTGACCGCCGAAAATGCCAGCGTATGTCTTCTGACAGTACTCTTCTCCACGTGTAGTTGCATGCCGTAAACATCTGAACTACTTTACGACCTGTCACCTGCTTAGCCGGTTGAAATCTTCCACCTATAAATATCTCTTTTCCTTCCCTTCTTCTTCATTTTCCTTCTTAGCTTTTCTCTGTCTTCCTTCTTCTCTAAAAACCCTAAACCGAAACCCTAACCACCACGCGCCGTCGCTGCTCAGTCGAAAACATCCTCTTTCCGCCTCTTTTTCAACTTCCTTTTAGCGTAAAAACCCTTTTTGGCTACTGCTCTACAATATTTTCCCTCCAGATTTAGCTTTTATTCACTTTTTCCTTACTCCGGTGAAATTTCACCTCTGCAACTTCCTTTTTCCGACTAAACTTCATCTTTTCCGTCTGTCTAATGGCTTCTACAGATTCTTCTTATGATCAAGAAAGAGAACTTCAGCAGCAAGGGTCTAACCGTGAGGACGCCGAGTCGTCTTCAAACTCTCAAGACCAGGAATCTGAAGATGAGGAATCTTCTGATGTGGGCGGTAAGCCTTCTTGGGGTGACGACTGGGCGGGATACTGCACCAAAGATCACGTAATCACTTCAGCGCTTAATATTTCTCCTCTCGCTGGCATTACTATGTGCTCTGAGAAGCTCCTCTTGAATCATATCCGCCAAGATGGTCAGGATGAAAAGCATTTGGTTATATCCATGGGCCAAATCAGGGCTGGATATCAATTCCCCCTCTATGATCCTGCCAATCCTCTTCTCCTTCGGCTGCTGAAGCGCATAAACAAGCACCCTGCTCAACTTTCTGGTAACTCTATTCGCATTCTATATGAATGGGTTGCCCGCAGTAACGGTTATTCGCTCTATCCTAAAATCACTAGGAATCCATCATTTGCCGCTAAGGAGCTGTATACCGTTGAAAATTTCATTGATCAATACCAAGTAAAGCCTAGCCTTAGAGCCGGCGAGCCTTGGCTATACCGCATTGAGTCGAGGAGAGGTTCAGATAACTCCAAAAAATTCTTAAGGGACGTTGACAGGGAGACTTCTACTACTGAGAATCCTACAGTCCGTCATAAATCTGAAAACCGCTGGGGCGAAATTCCTTGCCAAGTTGAAGGCCCTTGGCTCAAAGGTTTTGAAGATGAGAACAAGACTATTCCTCGTGAAGAGTTTCTCGCTGAGCATTCTGACTTAGCCAACCACAATTTCTGGTCCGTCCGCTGGGATGAAGAGAATCAATATCTCAAAAAGGATGGAGAATTTGTTGTTGGTGAAAAGAAGAGATGGGTTAAGAAACCCGAGTTTTGTAAACCGCCCACTAAGAAAGGACAGGGCACCAAGAGGAAAGGAAAAGATGGAGACGTTGTTGAGGTAACAAACACTTTGTTCTTGCTTTTGAAATATACGTATATATTTGCCTCTGTTTGTTAACTTAACAGCAGACGATGATTTTCCTTTCTACAGGCACCTAAGAAAAAGTCCAAGCCAGAGAAACCTGTTAGTGCAGCAGATCGTGTTAAGGGCCTTGTTAGTGCGCTTCCTGGTATGACTACCGCTGGTTCCAAGAAAAATAACAGCGTCAAATCTACCGCTGGTGAATCCAAGAAGAATGCAAGCGTCAAATCTGCCGGTGCTGCAAAGAAAAATGGCGCTCCTTCCAAAAAGAGAGACAGCGGGTCTTCGATGAGAAAGGATGAATCTTCCAAAAACAAAGGTGATGAAACCGCCGAGAAAGAGGACAACAACTCTTCTAAGAATGATGGCAAGACACCAAAGATCAAAAAGTCTCGTGCTTCCAAGGGTGGTAATCAGCCCATCAATCCTGCTACTGTCAATGATCTTGTTTCTGAAGATCAATCTGCGAAGTCTGCTAACGATCGTCATGCTGATGAAGTGTTTGAAGAAACTCCTACAACTCCACCAGCTACCACTTCCAATACTGCCACCACAGGGCAGGGTACTGCTGAAATGAATGTGGATATTGTTGGTGAGAATACTGTTGAGACGCATGCTCCTGAGCAGTCAACTAATCTAATTGGATCTGCCTCTGCCTCGGCTGCCAACAACATTGCCACAGCTCTTCATCATCTTCTCTCACTCAACATTCCGCCTTGTCCTTCTGCTGGCAATAATTCCGCAGAAACCCAATTGCCGCCAAACAAGCTAGTGGAATTCTTTGCTAAATTGCTGTCTCAGGATGAGAGTGGTTCTAATACTCTTTATCTGGAGTCAATGAGCAAACTGAGCGAACCTGGGTTAGTGCTGAAACCCGCTGATCTTACTACCGCCATTTCTCATCTCACTCCTTATGAACAATTCTGCATTGCTGTCATGGTATATAATACTGCCTCAGCTTCATCTTTATGCCTTTATTCTAGACTTCTCTTCTAACCCTACTAATCTCCTGTATTCTGTAGGATTTCCAGCGCAATCTAGGTGGTATCACATTGAACGCTCAATTAAAGCGAGAACTGGACAACTTGCGCCAAGCAAAGGCTGAATTGGATGAAAACCATGCTTCCTTGAAACACCAGTTAGCTGCGGAAAAGAAGGAGAGCTATCGCCATTGGGTCAATTGCAATCAACAGAAGAAAAAAGTTGACGAACTCCAAGGTTAGTAATTTTTTTTTCTATCTTTCATACAATAATAATTTTTTTTATTTTGTTTCCCTTTTTTCCCAACGCCTAGTCTCTTTCCCTTATAAGGTCGCCGACAAAACCCTGATAGCCGACTACAGCGGGCTGCAACTGAGATTGGTAAGTTGATTAGTGCTAACAACAAACAGCGTAATATGTTAGTCAGTTTGGGCCAAGATGTTAAGTGGTACCGCCAAGAGTTGCGTAACGTCACTGATCTTAACGTAAATCTTGATCATCTGCTCAAAGTTTCTGAAGCGGATGTGGCGTGGAAAAAGAGTGAGCTGGACAACGCCTCCCGCTTAGCAGAATTGGAACGTAAAGCCAAGGAAAAAATGACTGTGGAGCACATGAAGCTGACTTCCCAACTAAAGGAGAAGGAAGCCACCATTTCTCATCTATCTTCTACATTAGTTTGCCGTACCGCTGAAAGGGATACCGCCAGAACTGAAATTCAACATCATAAAGATTTTGCCCAAATTCATGGGAATCGTGCTAGGGAGCTGATTGAAGAAAATACAATACTTAGACAGAAAATCAAACAAGCTGTTGGTCCCTGCTCTGATCAGGAAGTTCTTAGTAAACTTGATGAAATAAGTATTGCTAAAGAGGGAATTCAAGAGTATGTTAGCGGTCTAGAAGGTAGTTCCTTAGGGTTTTCTTTTTCCATGTAATTTCCAATTTGCCATTGCCTCAGCGCTAACACTATGCTTTTGTTTTATTTTCAGAGAAGAACAAGCAATTGGAATCCCAGCTAGAGGAGCAGACCACCACTTTGAAAGAACACAGCGGATGTACCGCCAAGATTGCTGAGTTGGAGGGACAAGTAAAAGATCATCAGACATGTGAGAGCAAGTTGCATGCGCTGGAGACTGATCGTTTACAACATACTGGTAAGATTACCAACTTAGAGAATGATGTTAAAGAGCTCCAGGAATACAAGAGGAAATTTGACGCTGAGTCTTCCAAGTCTACCAAGCTTTAGCATATGCAAGATGTCCTGAAATCTGAGTTGAATGTTACCAAGAAGTCTGTTCAGACCTTAGAAGAGGAACGTGCTTCTAATGTTAGAATGGCCGGTTTCTATGCAGTCCAGATGTACTTGGCCAAATTCTGCCCTGAACATGATTTGGATATTCCAGAAGATTATGCTCCCGGCCGCAATCCTCCTGCCATGGAAAATACTCCTGGTGCCGCTGATGATGAGCGTGACGCTGAAGATGCCATTGAGATACACATCGGTTCAGGTTCTGAAGATGAAAGTGCTGAAGAAGAAAAAGAAATTGGTGAAGAAGAAGACGCCGAAGGTGATAGAGACTTGCAGCCAAAGAGTCATGATTCTCATCAAGACAGCGGGAAGAACAGTGGTGCTAATGATGGCAATCAAGTCGCCAGCGAGTTATATCAAGATAAGGGTATAATTCCCACTGATGCTGGAAAAGAAAACCTTGACACTTCTGTTAAGGATCCCAATATGGCTGCAGATAATCCTTGAATTCTCCCAGAGTACAAGTCTTGACTAATGTTTCATCTTTTAGCCATCAAATGTAATTTGAATTGCTAGTTTACTTAGCTTTCTTTGCTTCAATCATGAGATATGTTTATATCTCCACTTTTTGTTAAAGAATTTTGGTAGACATTTGTCTACCTTTTTGCATTTTGTTATATATATATGATTGTCTTTGCTTGTTTTCGCCGGTATAATCGAATCCATTTTATTCAAACGATGAACTGACAGCACTCATTCTTAGCCACATCGCACCCATTTTCGCTATACATTGTTACTTGTGCCCGTCGGCGATCTATTATAAGTGGTAGGTTTGCCAAGAGGGTGGTTAGTGCCTCCGGGAGTCTTATATTTTTCTGCCAGCACTTACAGATCAACAAGTAACGCTTCAGGAGTTATAGCACCAGTTAGCCAGAACTATCTTAGTCAGACATCTAAAATGTTTCGATATATACCGGCATACGACTTTCATGGCTCTTAGGCCTTGTAAATTTTCTTTGGCAAATTGTGCTTCAGCGGACGGCTATTTAGCCATATAAAATTATTTTGGCAAATTTGCCTCAGTGTATGGCTTTTGAGCCTTGTAAAATTACTTTGGCAAACTTGCCTCAGCGTATGGCTATTGAGCCTTGTAAGATTATTTTGGCAAATTTGCCTCAACGTATATGCTGCCGTAAAAAATGACACAGTAATTTGTTAACGGGGTTCGGCGCATAAAGCAAACCTACGTCCCCGGATCTTATTTGCTGCAGATTACAAAAGCTAATAAAATTTCTTGGGTATTATGCCCGCCCAAGACTTCGGATTTTACATGTGCTCTTAAGGATAGAATCTCTTAATAAACTTGGCATTCCATGGATGCTCAAGTTCTTTTCCATGCTCATCAACTAACACATAAGCTCCACTACCCGCTACACGCTTGACGACATAAGGGCCTTCCCAATTAGGTTCCAGCTTCTTACATCCTTTCTTCTTCTGATACGGCGGTATCTCTCTTAACACAAGGTCGCCAGGTTGGTAATCTCTTTTCACCACACGCTTGTTGTACTCCCTAGCTAGACGGCGGTGGTAATTCTCCATATGAGTCAAAGCAATAAGCCGTTGTTCTTCCAAGTCATCTAGTTTTTCCAAGATTAAGTCTGTGTTGAGGTTCTTTTCCCAAGCTTCGTGTTTTGTTGTTGGCAACATGACTTCTGATGGAAGTACTGCCTCAGCACCAAATGTGAGTAAAAAGGGAGATGCCCCAGTTGCTTCTCTAATTGTAGTTCTGTAAGACCATAAGACGTTGTGGAGATGCTCACACCATGCTTTCTTGTGTCCCTCAACTCGCTTTTTTAACCCCATTCCTATTGTTTTGTTGGTGGCCTCCGCCTGCCCGTTGCTTTGAGGATAGATAGGAGTGGATTTTCCCAGTTTAACACCATATGTAGCCAACAGGTTTTCAATGTTTTCGCCAACCAACTCTTTCCCATTGTCAGTGCAAATTTCCGCTGGGACACCAAAACGACAGAATATGTTTTCCCATATGAATGTAAATACTTCTTTTCCTGTTCTTTGTCTGAGCGCCTTAGCTTCACACCACTTGGTAAACTAATCTGTTGCCACAATAATATATTTGCGCTGTCCCGACCCTGGTGTCAGCGGTCCGATGATGTCAATCCCCCATTTGGCAAAGGGCCAAGGGCTTAATACTGAATTTAACGAGACTGCTGGCGCTTTTATTTTATTCGCATACAACTGACAATTCCTACACCGCTTGGCATATTCAACAGAATCACCATTCATCCAAGGCCAGTAATACCCTTGCATCTTTATCTTTAGAGCCAACGCTCTCTGTCCGCTGTGATTTCCGCAATCTCCTTCATGAATTTCTTTCAACAGCTTCTTTCCTTCCTCTCTTGATACACATCGTAGTAGTGGCCCAGCAAATGATCTTCTGTATAAGACGCCGTCTCTTAATTCATAATTTCTTGACCTGCTGATGACTTTGTGCGCTAACAATTTGTTTCCAGGAGTGGTGAGATGTTCCAAATAGTATCTGATAGGTACTCTCCAGTCTGTTTCTGCTGACTCTTCAGCGCCTACCGCCAGAACTTCCTGCTGCCTTCGTCCCTCTATTGATGACATCTTTAGCCTTTCAATTGCTATCGCCGGTACCTCTGGATCTGCCATCATTGAAGAGATAAACGCCAGTACATCGGCATGCCTGTTGTCATTTCTGCATATATGCCTAAATTCCAGACCAGTGATCTTGTTAGCGTATTCTCTAGCCAACTGCAAATATTGCTTTAGTGAGCTATCATGTGCTTCATATCTGCCTAAGATTTGTCGAATGACAAGCTGAGAATCACTAGTTAGACGGATGTTGCTGATGTCCATTTCGATTATGAGCCTCATAGCATGTATCACCGCTTCATATTCTGCCTCATTGTTTGTAGCTGGGAACTCTAATCTGAATGAGTGGACTATTCTTGAACCTTTTGGTGAGATAAAGACTATGCCAATTCCTTTGCCTTCTTTATTAGCTGAGCCGTCAACATATACTTCCCACTGGTTTGGATCTCTTTTCAGCAAGTCTGGTACTCCTTCGTCTGGATCTTCCTTTTCCATGAATGGAATGTCTTCAGTTTCTTCTTCTTCTTCTTCTATGGGGAAGTCCGCCAAGAAATCAGCAATAACCTGTGACCTTTGCGCTGTCCTTATTTCGTATTTAACACCATATTGATCTATCTAAGCATTCCATTTTGCAATACGCCCTGCTCTTTGAGAACTATGAAGAATAGCTTCAATGGGAGTTTTGGTGAGCACCGTTATGGGATGAGCATGGAAATATGGACGAAGTCTGCTAGTTGCAAAAACCAGAGCTAATATTAATTGCTCTATCTCAGTATAATTCTTCTCAGCAGGCTGTAGAGTTCGACTAATATAATAGATTGGTGTCTCTCCTCCTTTTGTCCGTACTAAGACTGCACTGACCGCTGACAAAGTTGCCGCCAAGTAGACTCTCAATTCTTCTCCATGTTCTGGCGGCTGGATGGCTGGCAAAGTAGCTAAGTATTTCTTTATTCCCTGAAAAGCCTCCTCATGGTCCTTTGTCCAGTTGAACTTTTCTCCTTTCTTTAGCATTTGGAAAAATAATTTGCACTTGTCAGAAAACCGAGATATAAATCTGTTAAGAGACGCCAGTACACCATTTAGGCGCATAACATCTTTCAGGGTTACCGGCGAGGGCATTTCCAAAATAGCTTTGACTTTGGCCTGATCTGCCTCTACTCCTTTCTTTGTGACAACATATCCTAAAAACTTTCCAGATGTGACGCCGAATATGCACTTTGCTGGGTTGATCTTTAACTTAGTTATTCTCATGTGATCAAAGATGTCTTTCAAATCTTGTACATGATCCTTCTTTTTCTTGCTCTTGACCAACATGTCATCCACGTATACCTCCATAGTTTTGCCTATCCATTTCTCAAACATATCCTGAGCCATCTTTTGGTATGTAGCGCCAGCATTCTTGAGACCAAATGGCATTCTTGTGTAACAAAATAACCCTTTGGTGGAGAAAAAGGCTGTGTGACGCTGATCTTCTTCGGCCAGCGGTATCTGGTTATATCCAGAATAACCATCCATAAAAGACAGTAACTCATGCCCAGAGGTAGCATCAACGGTCTGATCTATGCTTGGTAATGGAAAGCTATTTTTGGGACACGCCCTATTCAAGTCGCTGAAGTCAATACAAATTCTTACCCCTTTATTCTTCTTAGGAACCACCACCATATTAGCTATCCACTCCGGATATTGAACTGGTCTAATGATTCCTGACGCTTTCATCTTGTCAATCTCAGCCTCTACCGCCTCCTTGTACGCTGGTGCCAACTTTCTTGGACGCTGTTTGAATGGCCTGATCCTTGGATCTATATCCAACCTGTGGCATGCAGTTTTTGGATCAATACCCGGCATCTCGTTCATGCCCCAAGCAAAAACATCCACATACTCTTTTAGTAAAGCTTCTAGCTGCCGAGATTCTTCTTCATTCAATAAGGTACCAATTTTTACCATCTTAGGAGCATCTTCTTCGCCTATGTTGATCTCTCTTGTAGGCTCTACCGCTGTGAAATGCAAATCTGGCTCACCCATAGGCGGAAGGTTCTTTTAATTGCTATAAGGGTGCCGCTGAAGGTCCTGCCGCTGAATCGCCCTCCTTCACAGAACGAATATATTTGTTAGGGTCAGCGGCTAGTTCAGCTATTTCCTTAGTCTTGGTTGCTTCTTTTATCTGCTTCCTTTTCTCATTTAACCTAAGCTTTCGAGTTTCACGCATCTTTACGTCTACTTCATTGCATGCCTTTGCTGTAGATGAGTCGCCAATGTATTCAGCTACCCCTTCTGGAGTTGGAAAACGCAACCGCTGATGATAAGTCGAAGGCACTCCTTTTATGCTGTGTAACCATGGTCTGCCAAGGATTGCTGCATACGGCGAGTCTACCTCCACAACACAGAAAGTGGTGTCCATTATCAAGGTCTTGCATGTAACAACTTTCATCTTCACTTCTCCCTTAGGTTTGGATGCTATCCCATTAAATCCATAAATACTGTATGAAGAAGGAACTAATGCTTCTACCGGTTCTTCCTTAGAATCCATGGCCTGGTACGCTGAGTTAAATAGAATGTCAACAGAACTTCCTGGGTCTACCAGCACTCTTGGAACCTTGAATTTTCCTATCTGAATAATAAGGACCAATGGATTCAAATGGCTTCTTGCCTCAGGTGATAGTTCTACCGCCGAAAAGCTGACTGGCTTTTTCATCCATTCTAAGAGTGGACTGTTCTTGACGGCGACGCTGAAAATCTCCTTGCCACTGCTATCCCTCTTGTGAATTCTTGACATTACATTGTTATGAAATTCGTCTCTACTGATTGTTGAATGCACTATTGAGAAACAATTCAACTCTTTCAAATCACGCTGAACTTCAACTTCAAATACTTCAGGCTTTGGCTGCAGTGCTTGGATTGGCTGAACCTCCAATGGTGGCGCTGGTGGTAACTCTAAGAAATCTTGAAATCTTCCCATACGGATGAATCTATGCACCTCTCGCTGAACTCCTGTGCAGTTTTCAGTTGAATGACCATGGAACTGATGATACTGGCAGTATTGACTGGTATTGGAAATAGGGTTCGCCGGGTTGCCTCTGTTAAAAGGATAGCGGATTTCATTCCTTGATGCTGAGCTTTCTATCTGTCCAAATGCATCAGTATATGTGACACGTAATTTTGGTAGTGTTGCGTCTTGGAAATCTGGATATCCTGACTTTCTGTCGCCGAATCTTCGATTGTCATTATTGAATCTTCTATCGCCATTCCCTTGTCGCCGATTATCATATCCTCCTCTGTTGTCGCCGTAATTTCTTCTATCGTTGTTGGCGTATCTGCCTCTATTGTCATATCCTCCCCTGTTGTCTTGATCATCTCTTCCAGCATAAGTATCTCACTTTCCCTGATTCCACTGTTGATTGCCATTCTGCTGATACTGCTGTCGTTCTTGTGGCTGCTGATGTGGGACAACTGCCGCTGAAGGTGTTGCTGCTTCTGCTTCTAATTTTTTGTGTTCCTTTCTAATCCACTCCTTTCTTGCTTCTTCTTGCTCTTCCGGCGACAAATTATTGATAGAGTGAGCATGCTTTGCGCTTTCTTTCTTCTGGCGTTCTTCTTCTTCTCGCATTTCTTCATATACTAACCATTCATTCTGTCTTGCCCTTAACTCTCCTATATCTGCCACTGGAGTCCAATATAAAGACTGGAACATCTGGTCCGTTGTCTCCATACCACTAGTAAATGCTCCCATCTTTTCTTTGTCAGATACCGCTGAACCTACTTCACCACACAATTTTCTCCACCTCATGATGTAACTTCTACATGTTTCCGAAGGTCTTTTTCTGTTGTTGAACAATTTCTCTGCCCCAGGGCGCACTCTCTTGTTTTGTATATAGTTTGCAATGAACTTCTCTTCTAACTGTGAGTATTTCGCAATTGACTTCTCTTTCAGGCCGCCGAACCAAGCCAAAGCTTCATCTTCAAGAGCAGCGGCAAACGACATGCACATAATTGGATCTGAGCCAGTCCAAGCTGTTAAATCTCTTCTGTAGCTCTGCAAGTGCAATGTAGGATCCCCTGTACCGTCGAAGATTGATGTGAAAGTCGGCATACTAAACTTCCTGGATACATACCCATACGTAATTTCATCTACAAATGGTGTCTTTTTTGCTTCTAAGATTGCCTTCTTTAATTTATCATCTTTTGAGTGACCTGCGGCTTCTTCTATCTTTCTCTCCATACGACGTAATTTTTTTGTGACATATTCTTGTATATCTTCAAACTTGCCCGAGTCGGCGTAACTTTCTTCAGCATGATTAGATTTCCCAGTCCTCTTACTTCCTTCTTCCTTTTTCGCTGTAGATGCTGCCACCTCTGGCCTTGCAGATCTGCTCTTTTGATGTTTGTGTACTGTACGAGTTGAGCGGCTTCTGCTTCGACTTTCCATTAGTTGCCTATGCTGTTCTGCCAATTGTAAGTTGCTCTGAAGGATGATGTCCATCTGTCTTTGCATTTGCAACTGCATCTGAGCTTGATTTATGGTGCTCTGCTCAAAAAACTTCTTTAGCAATTCTTCAGTATTGTTAGCGGATTTTCCTTCCGACACTGTTATTGGTGATGTTCTTGATGCTCCAACAGCTGTCACCATTCTACTGCTACCTCCTATCTCTTTTGATGTAATACCAGCTGCTCTCAAGGGTAACCCATTAGAGTTGAGATGACCATTTGCTACTCTTGACAGTCCTTCCACTGCATGAGATGTTTCACAGGGAATCGCTGTTTCTTTGATAGTGCCGTCATCCACTGCTTTTCCTTTACTTTGCGCTAGGACTTCTTCTTCCTCATCCTCTTCTGGTATTCCATCCAAATGTGTTATGTCTTGCATCAGAATAGGACCCAAAGCCTCTGTCTGTTGTTGAGGTACCGCTGACTGTGTTGTTGCTGTCTGCTGTGAAGGTACTGCTGACTGCATTGTTGCTGTTTGTTGTTGTTCTGGTGTCGGCGCCATTGGCTGTTGTTGCTGACTCACTGGTTGCGGTGTTGTTGATTGTTGTTGATGAATCACCTGCTGTGGTGTTGTTGACCGCTGACTAGCATTGCCATTCAAGAAAAAATCGTGTGCAAAACCTAACGGTGGTACCGCTGAACTTCTCAAGTTGTGTCGATTAGGAAGAGGAACAGACTCAGCGGGTGTGGGAAATTTCGAAGCCTTACTTGTTGACGCTGTACCTCCTTTCCGCTTAGTCGCCATTTTGGTATCCTGTGTAGAAAACAACAAAAGCACTTCCTGACAGTATTAAGCTAGCTTAACTGTTAGCAAATGCCAAATTCGTTAGTGGAGGCGGTTGAACGGTTTCTGACAAAGTAGGAAACAAACAAAATAGCACAGAACAGCAGCAACAACATTTGCAGAGCATGACCTAGTCTTGTCGGCAGTTAGAAGAAAAACCCTAAATTTTGAAAACTCATTGAAACCCTAAAAACACCAAAGTTTGATAACCATACTCATGTCAAAGATCAAAATCTGTACGGTATTAACATTTTGTTGATGAATTTTCATAACACTTTAATCCAAAATAACACTATGACATGTAGAATAAGAGACGTCTGTTAGGAACCATGTTTAACATAATAATCTACCATCATCCTAGATTCCCAATGACGTAAATGGTCTTATCACACAAGCAAGATTTTCAATATATCCAAACAAGAAATCCTTATTACGTGTTCTATCACATCTGAGAATATACTAATGACGTCCAACACACCTTAATAGAAAGGTTTTCTCATGGTTTAAAGATTTGACAGCAACAGTATCATAAGTGCTGTTAAAACACTAGCAACATAAGTGCTGTTAAATGGAAAACTCTAATAAATTTACAAGCATATGTATGGTTAGAAACCACCAGCAACATAAGTGCTGTTAAAACATCATTAATCAGACTCAAAACACTCTATAATTCCTAACACAAGAGCTTTTTAAGGTTCAGCCTCCTTAACGACAGTAAACATACTCATAACTACAAATACAGCAGCATAACCTTATGTTTGAAAACCCTATTATCACACGAAATAACACAGCAACCTAATAAGCTTACAACCAGAAATTTATGGTTAAAAAACCACCAGCAACACAAGTGCTGTTAAGACGCCATTAATCATGTAAAAAACATTCAATATTTCATAATCACCAAGGCCTTATAAGGTTCAGCCTCCTTGAACAATAGTAAACACACTTATGACTTCCATAAATGGAAAGTCTAAGCCTCTATCTAACACAACAGCATAACCAACACTTAAAAACCTCCATATCACACAAAAATAGCTTAAGTTTCATGAAAACAAGAGAAAAATTTTGAAAATCACAGGTTCAGACCTCTTCTAGCGCCAAAATGTAGTTGGTAAAATCCCCATAATGAAGATTTTACCAATACACCCCTAATTAAGACCATAAACAAAGTATAACACACATACTTAGAGTAATCACCTTTCCACATATAAATCAGCACTTATGCATGAACAGGAGACAATACCAAAGATAAATAACAAGCATAACATACAATTGTATAAGCCAAAACTCTCAAATATATCTTATTATTAATGGAATCCATGCATCTCACCTTGCTATGGATCTCTCTACAACGCACTAAAGATCTTACTCTCGATTTGGATTACAGAGAGTTAGGAAATTCACTCCCTCTCTACAAGCCAAGCCTTAGCAATCACTTTTCCAACCCCTTCAAATGTGGGCGTACACTGCCTTATATAGGCGTTTACAAGTAATGGAATACAGCTAATAAGTACAAACTATTCTGACACTATTTGTCTTCTTTCTCACCGCCTTACCGCCGAGTCTCTTCAACATCTCAGCGCATTCCCTTTACAACTTCAGCGCCCTTCCATTCTGTGAGATAAGATCAATGACTCAGATTCCACTGGGTTAACTATTCAACTCTGCCAATCCGACCGTTCTACCCAACATTAAATGCTCAACCAACTTAGTCAGTTTTTGTCGAGGCCATACTGCCGACAGTGTCTGGGGGTACACCGTTGTTCCCAACTATTCCTCAGCATCCTACTCTGACATGGTGTCACCGCTGACTAATGCCGCTGTCATCATACTTCCTCTCTTATGGATGCCCTTCTTAACACAAATCTTTCCTTAAGTTCTTACTAATTGGCGCATGGCATTTTCTACACCTACATTTTGCCTCTTTCATCTTAAAAGACTCTAGTCACCGAAGATGAAATTCTCTTGACCGCCGAAAATGCCAGCGTATGTCTTCTGACAGTACTCTTCTCCACGTGTAGTTGCATGCCGTAAACATCTGAACTACTTTACGACCTGTCACCTGCTTAGCCGGTTGAAATCTTCCACCTATAAATATCTCTTTTCCTTCCCTTCTTCTTCATTTTCCTTCTTAGCTTTTCTCTGTCTTCCTTCTTCTCTAAAAACCCTAAACCGAAACCCTAACCACCACGCGCCGTCGCTGCTCAGTCGAAAACATCCTCTTTCCGCCTCTTTTTCAACTTCCTTTTAGCGTAAAAACCCTTTTTGGCTACTGCTCTACAATATTTTCCCTCCAGATTTAGCTTTTATTCACTTTTTCCTTACTCCGGTGAAATTTCACCTCTGCAACTTCCTTTTTCCGACTAAACTTCATCTTTTCCGTCTGTCTAATGGCTTCTACAGATTCTTCTTATGATCAAGAAAGAGAACTTCAGCAGCAAGGGTCTAACCGTGAGGACGCCGAGTCGTCTTCAAACTCTCAAGACCAGGAATCTGAAGATGAGGAATCTTCTGATGTTGGCGGTAAGCCTTCTTGGGGTGACGACTGGGCGGGATACTGCACCAAAGATCACGTAATCACTTCAGCGCTTAATATTTCTCCTCTCGCTGGCATTACTATGTGCTCTGAGAAGCTCCTCTTGAATCATATCCGCCAAGATGGTCAGGATGAAAAGCATTTGGTTATATCCATGGGCCAAATCAGGGCTGGATATCAATTCCCCCTCTATGATCCTGCCAATCCTCTTCTCCTTCGGCTGCTGAAGCGCATAAACAAGCACCCTGCTCAACTTTCTGGTAACTCTATTCGCATTCTATATGAATGGGTTGCCCGCAGTAACGGTTATTCGCTCTATCCTAAAATCACTAGGAATCCATCCTTTGCCGCTAAGGAGCTGTATACCGTTGAGAATTTTATTGATCAATACCAAGTAAAGCCTAGCCTTAGAGCCGGCGAGCCTTGGCTATACCGCATTGAGTCAAGGAGAGGTTCAGATAACTCCAAAAAATTCTTAAGGGACGTTGACAGGGAGACTTCTACTACTGAGAATCCTACAGTCCGTCATAAATCTGAAAACCGCTGGGGCGAAATTCCTTGCCAAATTGAAGGCCCTTGGCTCAAAGGTTTTGAAGATGAGAACAAGACTATTCCTCGTGAAGAGTTTCTCGCTGAGCATTCTGACTTAGCCAACCACAATTTCTGGTCCGTCCGCTGGGATGAAGAGAATCAATATCTCCAAAAGGATGGAGAATTTGTTGTTGGTGAAAAGAAGAGATGGGTTAAGAAACCCGAGTTTTGGAAACCGCCCACTAAGAAAGGACAGGGCACTAAGAGGAAAGGAAAAGACGGAGACGCTGTTGAGGTAACAAACACTTTGTTCTTGCTTTTGAAATATATGTATATATTTGCCTCTGTTTGTTAACTTAACAGCAGACGATGATTTTCCTTTCTACAGGCACCTAAGAAAAAATCCAAGCCAGAGAAACCTGTTAGTGCAGCAGATCGTGTTAAGGGCCTTGTTAGTGCGCTTCCTGGTATGACTACCGCTGGTTCCAAGAAAAATAACAGCGTCAAATCTACCGCTGGTGAATCCAAGAAGAATGCAAGCGTCAAATCTGCCGGTGCTGCAAAGAAAGATGGCGCTCCTTCCAAAAAGAGAGACAGCGGGTCTTTGATGAAAAAGGATGAATCTTCCAAAAACAAAGGTGATGAAACCGCCGAAAAAGAGGACAACAACTCTTCTAAGAATGATGGCAAGACACCAAAGATCAAAAAGTCTCGTGCTTCCAAGGGTGGTAATCAGCCCATCAATCCTGCTACTGTCAATGATCTTGTTTCTGAAGATCAATCTGCGAAGTCTGCTAACGATCGTCATGCTGATGAAGTGTTTGAAGAAACTCCTACAACTCCACCAGCTACCACTTCCAATACTGCCACCACAGGGCAGGGTACTGCTGAAATGAATGTGGATATTGTTGGTGAGAATACTGTTGAGACGCATGCTCCTGAGCAGTCAACTAATCTAATTGGATCTGCCTCTGCCTCGGCTGCCAACAACATTGCCTCAGCTCTTCATCATCTTCTCTCACTCAACATTCCGCCTTGTCCTTCTGCTGGCAATAATTCCGCAGAAACCCAATTGCCGCCAAACAAGCTAGTGGAATTCTTTGCTAAATTGCTGTCTCAGGATGAGAGTGGTTCTAATACTCTTTATCTGGAGTCAATGAGCAAACTGAGCGAACCTGGGTTAGTGCTGAAACCCGCTGATCTTACTACCGCCATTTCTCATCTCACTCCTTATGAACAATTCTGCATTGCTGTCATGGTATATAATACTGCCTCAGCTTCATCTTTATGCCTTTATTCTAGACTTCTCTTCTAACCCTACTAATCTCCTGTATTCTGTAGGATTTCCAGCGCAATCTAGGTGGTATCACATTGAACGCTCAATTAAAGCGAGAACTGGACAACTTGCGCCAAGCAAAGGCTGAATTGGATGAAAACCATGCTTCCTTGAAACACCAGTTAGCTGCGGAAAAGAAGGAGAGCTATCGCCATTGGGTCAATTGCAATCAACAGAAGAAAAAAGTTGACGAACTCCAAGGTTAGTAACTGTTTTCTGTCTTTCATACAATAATTTTCATTCTGTTTCCCTTTTTTCCCAACGCCTAGTCTCTTTCCCTTCTAAGGTCGCCGACAAAACCCTGATAGCCGACTACAGCGGGCTGAAACTGAGATTGGTATGTTGATTAGTGCTAACAACAAACAGCGTAATATGTTAGTCAGTTTGGGCCAGGATGTTAAGTGGTACCGCCAAGAGTTGCGTAACGTCACTGATCTTAACGTAAATCTTGATC
>JAJJMA010291151.1:0-11488 GCA_023529015.1 Papaver nudicaule | reverse complement strand
AATGTAGTTTGTGTATGAATTTTACCCAAAAAATTCCTCACGAGATTTCCACAGCAACCGTATTGGCGTTATATGTACGTTATAGCTTCTGACTACTAATTCTCTCTTTCTCTTATCTCTTCCTCTCTCTTTTTTTAGTTCATGGAGGGAGTCGGTGAGCTCGTGCGCAATGAAATGAAGACGACCAAAGACACTGATGATCTTCATGCGGATCCTTTCACTAATGTCACCATAGGCACGTCCGTGGAGGACAATGCGGATGACGAAATCGTTGACGACGACGATACTGAAGAGATTGAGCATTCCGATTCCGAGGACACTATTGATGAAAAAATGAGTGTTGTTGACGCTGAGATGAGTGCTCTCTACCCGAATCGTGGCGTTGCGTTCCCCCTCCTGAGCAGAGTCAGAGCTAACCAAGTGGCAATTGGTGATTTCGTCATACCAAAGGCGTATGAAGACATGTATACGCGTATTTGGAACGAGTTTGGGCATATCGCCAGCGAAGGCATGAACTGTACTTTGGCAAAAAGCTTCATTGGAGTATTGTTGGAGCGAATTGCGGAGATGCGTGAGTACTCCATGCGTGAAATTGGACCAGAGATGGTGCAGGATTGGGAAGACGCCATAGCTGCTGATGAAGACTCAATCTTTCAACGTGACTTGGTTCCGGGAGAGGTTCGAACAGCGGAAGCGTTCCAAAGCTCAGGATGATGCTATTACAGATGATGCTCTTGCCACGAAAGAAAAGGAGGTTGCTGAATTGGAGGTTAGGTTCAAAGAGGATAGGGATCATCTCTATGAGATGACAGATGTTCGTCGGAAAGTTGGGGTTGTCGTGTTGGTTGGTCTTTTCTGAGTAGCTTGGTTTGGTTTTGTTTCTGGACTTATGGTTTAGGAAATGTTTTTTTTTATTATTATTTCTTTGAAAGACAATCAGTGAGTGGGTTTCATGCTTTGACTACATACGATAGATTTACGTATTTTTATTTGAGACTAAGAAATAATCGCGATATGCTTCAACCCATTCTTTCTTTATTGTTGTTGTATCCTTGTATCCATCTCTGACCGAAACCAGCTTTTAATACCCATTCAGTGTAGATCTTGCGACTATGTAGGGTCCCTTGGGTCAATCTCCTCTCCGGCGGGCTATCTTCATTACCCATTCCCCTATTTTGAAGTCCGTATTATTAGTTGATGGAGCTCTGGGTTTGTGGAACCTCCTGCGTGGGAGTGATTTTCGAGAGCGGTTGGTAGGCTAGTTGTTCTTGGTGCTTCCGCCTCCACGCTCAACCCATTGAATAATATGCTAAGGGCATCGCGACTAGACGAAAGGGTTACCCATTTTCTAAAATGTTGAGCAGGGTGTGCGGTCCACGCGTACCTTGTGATGAGAGCGACATCGACCTTTCGCGGGATTGTAGCCCCTGTTGATTCCCCTTTGAAGTCTGCCGAGATTCCTGATACTCCATGTAGAGACGTTGTTGCTACCTGGAGGTCTTCAGGCTGATTTGAGGCTCCTGGTGCGGTCGCGGTCTCGTTGAGGAGGCTTTGATTGTTGTTGAACCAAGGGTGTCCTAGGATCATGTCGTACTCCAAACTTTGTGTGATGACATGGAGTTCAGTCTCTGTCTGTACTTCAACCACTTTCATTTGTAGAGTTATTCATCCATAGGTTGTTATTGATCTTCCTTTTGGGTCTTCTAGCGTTGTCGGGGAATGGACGACTTCGCGTAGTGAGATCCCTACTGCCTCTAGTGTCTTGGTGGAGATAATGTTGATGTTTTTCCCCGGATCCACTAGCGTGTTAGGAAATTCGGCGTCACACATATACATCGTGGTGAGAAGTCCCCAACCTTGTCTGGCTAGCAGTCCCCAGTCATACTTCACTGAGGGTTTGCTTTGAGTTGGCAGGTGTTGAGTCTCTCTCTCTTCAAGCGGTAGTCGCCTTCCTGATACTACGTAGTTCAGTGTTGTGAACATATTTTTGCGCTGAGGCTTGAGAAGCAGAGAATTTCACATAATTGATGCATTAGACTTTCCACCCTCTGATTCGCTGTCTCTTTATGGACAATGAGAGTTTGAATGCGCGGAGGCCCTTGATGTAGTTTCTCAGAATACGCCTTAGCCTTGAGGATACGGTCTCTGAGGATACATCTGAAACTGTAACATTGGACCGTGGTGTGGCTGATTCTCCAATGGTAGTGACAATACCGGGGATGCGCCATCTCTTCGGTGGTGGAAAATCTCAGAACTTCGGGCAATTCTACGAGTTTGTCCTGAACCCAGGAGTTCAGTTGCTCTCTTGCTTCTATCGTTGAGATGTCGTTCGACAGATTGATCCCATCTTGTTGTTGTCGTAGTCTTTCCTCCGGCGTTTGTGTCAAGCCTCTCATCATGGTCGTTGAAGTCGAATCTTGCGCCCTGTGTTCAGAAAGACGTTCTTCTGCTTTCCTTTTTCTGTTGTTATCATCCGTCGAGAGTGAGCTTTTAGGCACAGAGGTTTTGTCGGCCTCGTGAAGTTTTCCATACTTTAGGAGTTGAGCCTTTTCCTTCAAGGTAGGCATTTTTGTGACTAATTGTGCTGCTGCTTCCTGAAGTTCGTAAAGAGTCTGGAATTGAAGATCCTCTAGGAGAGCTCGATAGATAGCGGTCATGGTACTGGTGCAGACTTCCACCAGCTGTGGCTCCGCTATATCCGGAGTGCAGCATCCAAGAGCTTGTTCTCTGAATGTCTTTACATAATTGTCTGGGCATTCACCAGTCTTTTGATGCATTTTGCTCAGATCAGAGAGTGTTACCTTCCCGAAGAGGTATTCTTTGTAGAAGGCGTTCACCAATTCACTCTAGGTATTAGTGGCCTTTAGCACGAGATGAGTATACCATTGGTAGGCCTCCCCGACGAGGGATTTCGGAAATTCATTGAGCCTTAAGGTGTGACTGTATCCATACTCCTTCAGAGATTCTATGCAGCGTGAATCGTGTTCGCGGGCGTTGCCAGTTCCATCATATGCTGAGAAGGAGGAGGTAGTGTAGTCTCGTGAGAGCTTCTGGGTTTGTTGGAGTAGGGGGTTTGGTGGCGTTGAACCGTAGCCTTCTCCTGTCGCTTTTGTAGCGAGTCTTCAAGGCTGTTGACTGTAGCAAAAAACAACTCATCTTTCGTTCGTGCGATGATTCTTTCTACTGATGGAGGATGTCTTGTTGCCGGGTTACTTCTTCTATACTTAGGGTCGCCAGCAGGTTCTTGCCTTCCCCGTCGTTTGTCTGGGTCTTGGTTGATGGTAGGTGATTGCTGCTGGAGCCTGTCGCTTTTGTATAGTTTGAGGCTGGGGTATTGATGTGAGGGTTAGGTTTTTCAGTATTAGATCCCATTCCTAGTTCAGACATCTTAAAGAAAATTTTCTAAAAACGAGAGATTGACCTCCCACTGTGGTCGCCAAATGTTTTTGCCTGAAAAACACTGTACCGTCACTGGGTACTTTCGTAGTGCTCGATATCAAAATCGAACAAGACAAGCCTAAACCAAGTCAATGTTCGTTCAAGTCTTTCTTCGGTCATAGAGAGGATATAGATTGATCTAGGGAGGGAAACAATGAAAGAAACTTGAGATCAGGTTGAGGATGTGTGTTTCTGGGTGTAAGAGTTCAAGATTTCCGTCGTGAGAGTGACTGGAAATCTCCAAGGTTAGAAATGTGTTGAATACTCAGGTATGTGTGCTTTGAGATTCTGGTGATTTCAAGTGTTTCTGAATGTTCAAATTGTTCTGAATATTCTGCCTTGGAAGATAGAGGAAGTCTCTATTTATAGTGTTGAACTCACCCTGATCTCTTGACAGAGAAGGTGGAAGCCGTGAAAGAGTTGAGGAGTGAAGGACATGGGTTGTGCTTTATAACTGTTAGACTCGTGTAGAACGTGTCCACTCAGCACCACCTTCTCGTAACTGTCCATCACCTCTATCCGTTTCTTTCTAACTGTCATAGACCGCCATACGAATACCCCTAAAGTTATCCCCCCGTGTGATGTTTTGATATCTCGTGTAGTATGCAGATATTACATGGTTGTGTTGAGTTTAAATAGTGTTGCATGACTATGTCTCGATGGCCAACGTGGTTGTGACGCTATGGGTGTGTGCCGTGGCCTTACACGGCCTTGGCCAATCTTTTGTGGCGGCATGCTCATGGCGCCATGGTCTTGTGGCCACAGCCTTGGCCATTGACTAAGGCCAATCTTTTGTGGTGAGTATGGCGCCATGGTCTTGAGGCCACGGCCTTGGCCATTGTCCAAGGACAATCTTTCGTGACGCATTTAGGCCACACCACTTATGACATATTTTAGGTCATGGCATGCTTATCCATGGTATATTAGGCCACTCTTTGTTTAGATTGCAGCCTGCCTAAGCGTGTTTAGGTTGTTGTATACTTCTCAAAGAGCTCTGGACAGGCCTAGAGCCGCGATGTTTCTGAGGTTTTCATTGAGACTCAGGTATCGAGTCGTATTTTAAGAGGAAATCCATGAGGATGCGTCTCTGTTAACTCTCCACCATGTACCAGTGATCAATTTAGTTCTGATGTCGAGGATTTCGAGGCGATGTCGACATGAAATAAATTGGTGGTTTTATGAGTTGGTGGGGTTATTTTGCATTGCATTATGATATTATTCTCTCCACCGAGAGTTATAAGAGAGAACTCATAGAGAGCATATTCAGCTTGCACAACATGTTGTATTCTGAGTTATAGAAATGTGCCTGAGTAAGCAATTGCGTCTCTGCAAGGAATTATTATAGCATTTTACATTTTTGTCCCTCTTCCTTTCACTATCTACAATAAGTCAAGCCTCTGCCTAGGTGGAAGTGGGATCAAGTCCAAGACGGTTCAACCTTAAAACAACGGATGCTAGTTATGGACAAAGCCTCAAGTGTTCAAGGATAGATGAACCATGTGCAAGACATATGTTCAAGACATTTCGAATCATACGTTAAATAATATACCGTTAAACTATAATGTGTAATCCACGAGTAATAGCATGTTGTACCACAAATTCTCGATTCCTATACAGATGAACAAGTTAATGATATCCGAGAATCTAAATCATACACAAGTAAGATACTCAATTTTGTGTTTGAACAAGTAATATTAAATGGATACGAAGATAACAATTTTATAACACTAATAGTGGTGATTAGAAATCATGCGTCTACAAGCGTGAGCGAGACAACATATTTCTAATATATTTAACCAAATTGTACATTGATAGTTCGAAATAATCAAACATTAAACTTAGAAATCAAACACTTTATAATTGGTTTAAGCATAAATCAAAATGGTAGAGTTTTAACTACGAAATACTTTTCTCAGAAAAACCTAAAGTTAAGTTTCTAACTGTACATCTTATTTGGCAAAACCCAAATGCTAGGTTCGGATTCCAGAGTACATATGGCAAAACCAAAGTTTTGGTTTCAAAACCTAGATTCCATAAATCAAAATCAATACATGATTTCGAACTTTAAATTTCATGTTTAACAAAACCAAAGTTTAGGTTTCGAAACAAAAAAGTCATATTCAGTTCATCACAAATGTTTGATGTCGAACTTTAGAGCCCGTGTGGTCAAATACGTTTTACGTTTTGTCTTTGCACGCTAAAGAATATTTCCTAGCCTAACAGACCAGTCATTTAGTACTCACATGTTCAAAACCCATTTTGGTTTCGATTCTCAAGTTATTGCTTATTTCAAACAAACAATGTTGCGAACTCTAGTTTTCTTTTGGTCAAAACCGATTTTAGGTTCTAAACTCTTATTTGCTTATGGACAAACCAAGTTATGGTTTCAAAACTTAAAAGGTATTTTTCCAAAACCATAAGAAAACTAAGAATATAATTTCAAAATTTACAAGTCATACGGCATATCTAGATTTCAGATGTCCAAAATTAAAGTATGATTTCGAACTCTAGAATAATGAGCCAAACATAGAATAGCTTTTCAATCTCATAAAAACAGTACACCGAGTCTATACAACAAAAGTGTAAGTCACACTCTCGATTACTTTTGTACACGTAAACACTACGAGTCACATAATATTATGTACTAACAATCTAAATTAATACACAAGGTAAATTCGTGATACAACACTATAATGAATATCAATCTCGTAGAAATACGAAAAAACATCCATATAAACTACTATTAGTTTACTCGTAGGTTTTAGGAAAAACCTTATATTACTTAGAGATGAGATAGAGAAGAAACCTCTAAGCAATATCAATGCCATAACTACAACAACGAATACCGCAAGCGATATCGTGGAGTTATTGATCAAGTCATAGCAATAAAGCACAAGCATTAAGTTATGTTTTATCTCTGTAGCACAAGTATAAAAGATCAAAGGAACCGCGTTATTTAGATCACTAACCTCTTGAATGCGAATGCGAATATCATTGTTGTTCTTCGATCTTCTTCGTGTCTGCAAGTAGTAACTCTAAACCTAACCGAATCATCTTTCACAACCTACGGCCAACTTCATGAAGTCTTTACGTATGCGTGTTTCAAGCGGCCAATTCTTGATCACTAAACTTGACAACTAATCTTGACATATACCAACAATTAGTAAGGTTGACTGAGTCATGCTTTAACAGATAAGAGTCAGGATGAATGAAAATTTAGTCTTATAGGCAGGTTAGATTTTCAGAAATTGAAGATTGAGGTTGCAGACAAGGTTCTCAAAGATCAATGAAAGTTAATAGGAAGTTGTCAATTGATTCCCCAGGGGAAAGTTTTTTTTTTCCCATCAACTAGACAATGAAGACGATCTGAAAAGAGTACGTAGTGGTGGTTTATGGCAAGTAAAGAAACAGACTTTGAAGATTAGGGAACGAGAACCTAACTTCAAACCTGAGAATCAAAAAACTGCCTTTGCGTTGTTTGGGCTCTTTTTCAGATTTATTTATTGAATACTTAAAGGAGGAAATCATCATATCCATTGGTAAAACAATTGGTAGACCAATTCAAGTCGATGAGACAACTCTCAATCGTCAAATTGGATATTATGCCAGTCTGTCGGTAAAAGTTGATTTAGCTAAAGAAATACCCGATAGAGTTTGGGTTGGCACAATATATGATGGGTTTTATCAAAGAATTGAAATTCCTAAGCTTCCCAAATTATGTTAGCACTGTAAGATAGTAAGACACTGTAAGTCTAAATGCAGGATTAACAGGCAAGATTTATCTATGCCCGAAGAAAAGGAAATTGCCAACGATAGTGATAAAATTTTGAAAGAAAGGCAGAAACATATAAGGAGGTGAGAGATTTCTCAAGCACATCTGGTACTAAAGATGATTTTATCATTGCTAAGAGCAAGCTCTATGGGGGGCAAAAAATACAAATTGTGGAAAATTTCTCCACATTGTGGGGAAAAAATGTACCCATGTCTACACTCGGGTACAAATTTCTGTCCTCTTGTAGACACGGCTTACTTATCGGTTACTCAGTAACCGTTGAATGCAGTTTATAATTAGCCGCTGCGGTTTTTAAGTAGCCGCATAAAAACTTTTATTTTATTACCAAAACCCTAACTCTAAACTGACATTTCAGATTTTTAGGGATATTTCAGGATATGCGGTTTCTAAGTAGCCGCTCCTCCTATTTCACGGTTATTGAGTAACCACTCAAATGACAAATGTAGATATAAAACCATGTAGATATTAAACATTGTGGTGATTTTGGCAACTTTTCGGCAACCATAGTGCTTGTTCGATGATTAACACTCAAGATGCTTTTAAGGCTTTGATTACAGACAAGTCAGAACCTCTTAAGGCTTCGTCGGTGAAAAAGGTTTTCCTTCTAGTCAGGAAGAGGTTTTAACATTTGTTTCGCTTCCATTGATCCCGGCGCTATTAAAAACCCATAATAAATTTCTTGATCTTGGCGAAGAAGAAGAGGTTGCTACTTCCCAATTTGTCTCGGATGATAAGATAAGTGGCTCTAAGCCATCTTCGCCGGACCCAATTCTAAGATCTTTTAAAAGGGTAAGCTTAAAATTCAAAGCTACGGGTCTTTTTTCCGAAAGATTCTCCTCACTCAAAGATGAAAGGTTCATCGAAATATCTTAGTGATCCTAATAACCGCTCAGCGGCAGGCCTCATGGAGTCTCTTTCTTTGATGGGAATGGTCTTTCCTCATTCGAAAGAAGATCAACAAGATATATTTAATAATCTTGCTGAGAATCATAAAGAAACCAACATAGTGGATGCTTGATGCTAGTCTTTCTCCGCAACTTCTTGTAATAGTAGATGAATCCTTTTTGCTTGTGTGTTTTGTGGTCTCGCATGTTTTGGTGACACCATGTCCTTCTCGTAATATTTAGTTTTAATTTTCTTTTGGCTGTTTTTGCTTTTGGACTTTTTGCTTTCTTTTTGTTGTACTCGCTTGCACACGGCTTGTGTGTTTTTCTATACAATTATATTTGTCGACGAAAAAAAAACCCATAGTGCTCTAGTCTTATGAATTTGTTGCTAATTCACACCCCACTATTAGGCCAACTCCTATGGTATGGATGATAAAACATCCATATCTCAAGGAGTTTCCATATATTTGTGGACTCTCTAAAATGAAAAGGGCAAAACCTACCGTGGGAAAAGGTAAAAGAGGATCCATCCGGTCATGGGTGACCGGATGACGAGTAAAAGTTAAGGAAAAGTAGGATCTGTTTTAAAGTGAATATTATGTTAATTAAAGCAAAAAGGTATCCGGTCAATAGATGGCCGGATATAGCAAAAAAAATCAAAAAAAAAAAATCATCCGGACACTTCAAGACCAGATTGGGTATCCGATCATTGGGTGTCCGGATGGACTAGTCCACATAGAGTACCTCTAATTTGATGCATACCCTCTGGAAGTCCACAAGTTGTGGATCAAAACTGCCCCATAGTAGCATTTTTTTGCCACTTCTATCCATATCTTGTGGAGTATCACAAAGATATGGATGATTTTTTCTCTATAGGAGTTGCCCTTACTGCATCTTGAAATTTTGGAAGGGAACGATTCTGAAAGAATGTGAAAAACCTGTACGGCTGTCGCGGTACTACACAATGGCCCAATACCACCCAGAAGGGCTTGGGCCTTGGTCGGAAGACATCTTCCACCGAAAGACGAAGAAGCTATAATAATCAAACTCGAGAAACCTACCTTTCTAGGAAGAAAATAATGAAAGAAACCCTAGAAATTCAAAATTCTCTTGCAGCTCCTTTGATTCTCATCTTGACTCTCTTTCTCCAAATTCTCCCAGTGTTTTTATCGCACCTCAAAGAAAAGGTACATAGTTTTTCAGTTTTCATGTATCAGATTTATTCTTACTTGCAAAAATTTCAATGAATTGGTAACAATTAATTAGTCTCATTATTGTAAATTCTGGAATGAGAATTGAGGTTCTAGTTAGAATTTTAATTTTTATCATTACTCAGGTCTGTTGATTCTGCTTTAAGTTTTGGATTTTGATAATTTGATATAGTAATTATTTGTTTTGTCAGAGAGGATCATGGAATGCGAAGGAGATCGAATTAAAGCAACAGATAAAAGAGCTCTTGAAAGAGGCAGCCCCATTGTCAAAGTGGGTAATTTCAAATACTTAGTCTAGTTCATCTACTTGACTTTCAATAGTTAACTTGGGACGATGAAGTTGTTCAATAGAGATGTGATTGTCGTAGTAATTGTCATAGTCGTTGTCATAAATAAACTAATGATATCTCATAACTTTGTTACACAAATTCACTAGTAAATTGGTGTGAGTTGCTGAATCCTGTTTCATCCATGCCATCCTACATGAATCTAAAAAAGAATTTTAAAAAGAGTTTCAAACCTGTTTCCCAAAATATAATATGAATTTTAACAACTCTGTATTGTGAAATGTTATCAAAATGCTTTACTTCATTTATGATGAACCGAACATGTTAATCCATCATAGATATGTTATTTGCTAATACATGTTAAAGAACCCTGAGTTTGACACATTGTGATGATTAATTTGCTTGGATCTGCTTATGGTGACAGTCCGTCAACTTTTGCTCAAGCTGCATTGCTTAGAAGGAAGGCAGCAGCTAAGGAGAAGGAACTTCAACAATGTACGTAAATTGTGAACGTTTTGACAATAGTTAAAATGTTTTATCTTAATAGCTAGCAAGTAAAAAGAAATTTAGTCAAGCATGTGTGTTTCTCTACATTATTTCATTCGATCCGAAGTTCTAACGGATGTCCCAATACCCAGGTCAAGAGTTGCACAAACAGAAGAATCAATCGTCATTCGACATGTGTTTGAAAGCTATCTCGGTTTTAAAGGTTGGTCTGGGTGTATGGTTAAGAATTTCAATATTTCTTACTGAATGAGATTCTGATCTGAACATAGTTTTCTTGGTTGGATCAAGCAGGTCATTGCATATCCCCTGCTCATTCTGTGGTTTTGGAGAAATCCTGTTGCTGTAGTCCCTCAGCAACTTGTACAACCTTTAGGTAATATATTCTTGAGGCCTTTTCTCTTTAAGTTTCACAGACATTCTTCTCATCTGTTCGAATAAAGTGCGTTTCAGCTTTCAATTAAGTTTGTCAGCAGTGAAATTCTTCTTATTTTATTTTTAAGTCTTCGGTATAGACTCTTTGGATTGTGTTTTGTTATCAGCTGAAAATTTGTCTGACATTTAGCTCAAGATGCTCTCAAGTTCAGACTGATTTTGAGTAGTTTTTTGATTTATTTTCCGAGAATAGAAGTTTGTCAGCAGTGAAATTCTTCTTATTTTGTTTTAAGTTTTCGGTATCATGTTGGTTTTTCTCAAGTATGATTTTGGTTCATTAATTTCTTTTGCCCAGTTATCCTTATCCCACTAGATCACTATGGTACCAATTTATATTTAATATTTAAAAAAATCCTGCTTTTGGTTCATTAATTTCTTTTGCCCAGTTATCCCACTAGATCACTATGGTACCAATTTATATTTACTATTTAGAAAATACTGCTTCCCCTAGATTGTATTTCTTACTTTTTTTTCTTTGCAGGGAGGATACTTTCTTGGAGAACTCTAGATCCTGTGAGCAGCCACATCATGGTAAGTACTGAATGTTTCTTATTCTTTTCATCTTTCCGATTTCCATTTTCTATTAGCTTCAAGGAGATATTAAAACCGACTCATAATCGGCACACTTTTCAATAGTGTGTCTCATGAAGGACCTCGTTCAGAAGCTAAAAATATTATAAATTTTGTATGCCTCTCATGCTTAGATGGATTTATGCAACACCCATTAAATCTGATGGGTGAACAAATTAAAGTGTTTCATGTATTACACAACTGAGACGATACGTTCTAATCAATTTTGCTGATGCGATGTAGGTTGGAATAATACCTTGGTTAGTGATATCTAGCCGTGTCAGCAAGTTTATTTGTCAGAAAATCATCAAATAGGGGAGGGAGTGTAATTTTATAGCTGTACCAGTACTAGTTGCAGCCACA
>JAJJMA010291141.1:5645-19970 GCA_023529015.1 Papaver nudicaule | reverse complement strand
CACCTAAAACTGACAACTAGCTTGACATACCAACGCTAGTGGGTTTGGACATCCAGTGCCTTTTCCTTGGATGACAAACTGATTAGACAAAGTTTGTAGCCTAGGATAGATTCACTATGCCACTCTAAATACCGATTCATTGAGCATGATGACATGCGAAACCATGTTATAGCCATTGAAAACCTTGTTAAAGCAATAATTTCTAAGACCATCATACTGTTAGGCCCAAACTGGATTTTGGGATCTAACACAAAGGCTTGGTGGGCGATTGTATCTTGATTTGGCATCCACACTTCTTAGAGGGTCAACAATGGGGGCGAAAAAAAATAATAATCAAATACATTTATCTATTTCAAGCACAACGGAAAGAGGTAGCATAATAAATCTACTAAATTTGCCGCGTTGCAGATTGAAGATAAATAATGAATGCTGATTTTGTTGTCCGACAATTATTTCATACTATTAATAAAAATGGTATTTTTCTAAGAAAAATGTAAATGTTTAGATCCTAGTACTCTGGGAAAAGCAACAAACTGAGTTCGAGTTTCTTGTCAGCAGTGGAGTTTTAATCACTGATATAAATGGGTTTGAGTCAGATGTTAAGTCTGAATCAGTGGCCGAGTCAGATATGACTCAAACTAAAAAATAAACAATCTGACATCGCATGCCGAATAAGTAAAAAACAAAATTGTTTAAAAAAAAAAAGTAAAAAACAAGCACCCTGTAAATTTACCGATGGAAGATATTCTTTATGTAAAATAACCATGCCCTTAAAAATTTCTCAACCAGCCTAACATGCTTTATTAATTCTAAAATAAAATAAAATAAATAATGAATGCTGATTTTTTTGTCCGACAATTATAATTAAAGCTTCTTCATATTATTGATAAGAATTTTTTCTTTCCTAAGAAAAATTGTAAATCCTCAAACAGAATCTTCACCATACTGAAAGCAACAGCAAACATTCGGTACTGGCAGTGGCCTTCGCGGATCAGGAACACAGACTCCGCCAGCATCTTTTTTATTATTGCATGGAGAATAACAGTCCTGATTATTCGTGCAGGTTCCCCTATAGTCGCAATCATCATCTGCATTCGTTGCAAATCAATACAAACAATTAATAGCACGTACGATTAATGAACATAAAACACAAAAAAAAAAAAAAAAAAAACAGAAGAAACACTAACCGTCCATAACTCTAGCAGCAGTGACAGATGATGAAACCAAAACAAAACCAAGGATGAGAGCAATAATGGTATAGGCAGCAGAGAATTGCTTGAAGGAAGCCATTGATGCTGATTGCTTATGGGGTGTGTTTGTGTAGAGATACATGGTATTTATAAGCCATTCATGAACGAATATTGCCATAATTTAATAGAAATTAATGTATTACATGCATATATACTAGGTAAGATATTCAAGACTATAATATCTTAAAAATATACCTATTACCAAACTAATAATACTTTTAGTTCCATCTACAGTAGAAACTCTTTAAATTAATACTCGTTAAACTAATAATCTCTCTAAAATAATAGATTTTGGTGATCCCAACTAGGCTTGGACAGTTAAAATTTAACTCGTTAAATTAATAATCTTTCTAAATTAATAAATTTCTCCAGTCCCAAGGCTATTAATATAAAGAGTTTCGACTGTAGTATTACTATTCCATTTTTAAAATAAGACTTAACGTATTAAACCACATCTCTTCTTAAAAAAATAAAATCCCGAGCATAATTTTTGTCAAATACTAAAAATACCTCCCTAAATTTGGCCCCATACGTTAGTATTTGGCCCCATGAAAAAATAATTCCGGCGGTTGTTATATAGCAAAATCGGAAAACCCCTTATAAAAGATGACTGTTTTACCCTTTCTCAATTAGTTGCTAATTACATGATTAGAGTCTAAACAAGATTAATTAGTCTTAATTCTTATATCAAAACAAGATTAAAAATTATCAAACATGATCAACATGAGAATCACCCAAGTTTTTTTTTAACCAAAATCTTGAATCTGAACAACGCACAATCGGTCTATATATATGGAAACTTAAGTCGATTATGCTTGGCTTCTCGAACAATCGGTGAATATTATTACCAAAGTAAGCCGATTGTTGTTACTCTGCCAAGGGCCGGCCCTGGGCCTATGCAACCAATTCATCGAATTGGGCCTCAAAATTTTGGGGGCCACGAATTACTTGTACACTTCATATCACTTCATATCGATGGTTTTTCATTGTTTTGGAGTTTTTCGTAATTAAATTTTGTAAAAGGCTACAAATGAAATAAGTTAAGTTTAAACTCACCAAAAAAAACACGATCTCTCCTTCTTTTCTGGTTTCTTTTTATCTTTTTACGAAGGAAAAAAAGAGAGGTAGAAACCAGGGTTTATAAATCAATCTTGTTTAATCATTCGATCGAATTAATTAAGGTGAGTTCTTTATCTTCTTTGAATTCTCTTTTGATTTCTATTATCTTGTTTGTTAATGATTCTATATTCCTATTTTTGTTTTTGTCTAACCCTAGGTTTTTTGCAACAAAATTGATGTAACCCTTTAATGAAAGATGAGTGATGCTAATGATTATATTGTTGTTTTGGGACAACCCATTAATTTTTAGTACTGATTCTATCGAGCATGAAATTTCGTCTGCACTAATAGACTATACATGATTTTGCTTATAAAAATGCACGAAGACAAGCCATTTTTGAGTGACCAGAAAATGGAAGAACTCTTGCTGTATTTACAGACTATGCTTCAATTAATAAGGTAATTCTACTTTCTTTTCTTTAAATTGTTCATTACACATCCAGTACCCAATTATAAGACTTATTTATTTTAAGATACTGTTTATTATCATCAGGCAAGTGTTCTAGTTAGCTTGTATGTAATTGTCCCTGAACTTCATGAGTAACTTTATGTGCCTTACATCTACAAGAAGTGGCAATGCCTGGACATGATAAGAGATCCCAACAATTAAGTGGTGTTCATAATTTCACAATGTCAGATGGAATCCCTCTAGATGATAAGAGCTCTCAACAACTAAGTGCTAGTTATAACATTGTCCTCCTTCTTTCTGCTTAGATAATTGTATTGTTTTAGCTCTATTCTTTCCCATCTTTGAAAGTTTGAACTTTGAACTATGTTTATGTTTTTACATCATTTAGTCTTGCTACGGTTAGCCTGTTAAGAACCATTTGCAATGAATTTGTTTATGATATGGTAGAATGAGTTTAAATATACAGTTCTCTGCTTAGGTTTTAAACTCTACTCTTTTTAGGGGGTCACAAAAAAAAATCGCATCGGGCCACGAAAATGTCAGGGCCGGCCCTGACTCTGCCCAGAAATTTAACCGACCAATCGGTGCATTTTTACAAACTACTAAACCAAATATAATAACCAAAATCGTTTTATATTAACGGTTATAAAAGACGATTATGGTACAAGAAGACAGGGAAAACCATTTACTTGATCAACCACTAATCGGTATATCTCAGAAAAAACATCTAACGATGTAGAAAATCTGTTTTTTTCTATCGGTAGGTAAAACCAAATTTAGAGAACGATTATTTACTGCCGCCATAAAATCGTTCTATATATGCATTATTGTAAACCGATTCCGAACAGTTTTTGAGTAATGTTAATCTCGACTGTTCGATATCGTAAACCGTGTGACTTTAATTATGCCAGTACACTGTATGTACACGTTATGTCAACATACTTGCATGTATGCCAAGCGTTTTATTTGAAATAAATCCCAATAAATCTTAATAAAGGGCTTTTAGGTTTCTTTTGGGTTATAAATAGGTTAGGTTATTAGAGAGAAAGCATCAGTTTTTTTTTTATTTCAAAAATCATTTGAGAATTGAGACTAGAGAGATATAGAAGTTTTAAGGTTGAACAATGGCTGTCAAGAGTGAGTTGCAGATTTTGTTGCAAAAAATGTATGCTGCTTTGGATGAATACAAAGAAGAGGAAACCGCGAGGGCTGAAAGGGAAGGTGTTGATCCTAAAAGAATGTGGAAAGTTGGTGGCTTCTTGGTGAGCATCCTTCATCTTAAGATGAAGGTCAGAGATAGTTTTGATTCTGTGACGATTGAGAAGAAGTTGGTCCGCTTCTTTGTCGATCATTCTGAGGAGTTATCCCAACCCAATTCTCGTCTCTGTCTTATTATTGGTGAACAACTTTCAATCTATACGGATTCGCCTAGCAAAGATTTAGGGGTTGTAGTCTTGGGTCCCAAAGTAATCACTGTAGGGACTCCTCCTATTCGAACTTTCTCTACCCATATTGGAGGTTTGCCTGTATTTGGAATGGTTAGAGATGGCATGGATGAAGCAACATCCGTTAAGGGAGAGGGAGGACATGCCTCGACTAGTGGGGTTAAAAGGAAGCACTAGAGGAGATGGTGAACAAGGGGTCTTTTTAATTTTATGTTTTATGTTGTTTTATGGTGTTTTATGAAGTGTTTTTATGATTTTACTTGAGGGTTTGTTAGTTTTCTGTTCTACCAATTTAAGGAACAATTAAGAAACAATCGGTGTATCAGTAAATCTATTTCTAACGATTATGGTTGTTGTTTTCTATAATCGGCGTTAGAGTTTGTGATAGTGTAACGATTATTGCTCCTGAAAAAACCAGGAGTAAAGTTGTCATATAATCGTTCTACATATATATCTAGATAAACCGATTATATCAAATAAAAACTGGCCCATTCATTGATTTAGGAAATTGAACACATGGTTTAGGAAATTCTAAAATTACATAATCTAGTAGCTCCAAACTAGCCTGTCATCCATTAATACTTCATCAATGAATCTCGGAGCACGTCTCTTCAACACGTTATAACACTTCTTGAAAGCGTATGGTTGTCGGCCTTGGCGTACTTCCCATATAACCGTGAATCTCGCTTTCTTAAATGAAAGAGTGAAAGAAAAGCATGAAGTTAGTATGCAAGAATCTAACAATGAAACAAGTACAAACATGTCTCGATACTCACTTTCCAACTACTAGATCGTTGGGGATGATGGATAACCATTTCCATAATTCTAACGTACTCTCGCATATCCATCTTCATGTGATCGAATCGAAAGCTCAACATGCTTGAATTTCGTTGTTTTCGATTCCCGTTGCGCTCTACAAAGACATCTTTGACCCTCTTCCAAAACATAGTGTGGAGTTCATTGGGTCGTTCACGTAGGACATACCCGAATGATTTCACTAGATCTAAGTCTTCTTGCGCGTCCCAATTCCCCCATTTCCCCATTATCTCCTATTGAATTGAAAAAAAAATAATGGAGGAAGAAGAACTTCAAGTTGATATGGAGGGTATGTGTGTGGGGAGGTTCTCGTATATAGATGTGATCCCAACGGCTCTTTTTCTTGGGAAAACAATCAACAATCGGTATATATTGTGAACCAATTACGCCGATTTCAATGCTGGCCCAAATGTTAAATAAATAATCGGTTAATAAATAAGTCCACAAGAGCCGATATTTAAACATTTAAAAGAAAATTATTGGACAATGAAGCATCGGTTTACAATGAAGTCAACTGAAGGCCGATTGTAAATACAATCGGCCTACAATATGAACTATAAACGCCGATTATGTCTACGAAAAGATACTTTAACGAATTTAACAGTTTGCGATAAAAATCTTGAGGAGACGGTAATGTTTTTCGTACTTGAAGATCTTCCCGTTAATTCGTTGCCATTCTTTCAAAGCCCTAGCCAAAATTTATCATCGCTATCATCCGAAAGTTGAGCTCGGATCAACTTAACCAACTGCATAAATTCGTCGACTCTTTTATGTATTTTTCTCCATCGAAACCCCAACGCATTTTGATCTCGCACAACTTGGCTTCTCGGTTCATCAATTTTGAATTCTTCAGTGACAGTAGTCCACAATTGTGGATAATTCACTTTAACACGATTTCGTTTCATTTCAGCAGGGGTCGGATAGAAGATCATATAGTTTTTACAAAGACATAAATCTTCTTCCAACGTAAATTTGGGACGTGGTTTAGGTCCATCGGGTAATGAGTCTAGAGGATTTCTATAGGGTTTTCGAACCTTAGATGACGACGAAGAAGAAGATGTTGTAGATGATTTGCATCACTTAACTACTGGGCTACCATAGTGTCTAGGGGGAGTAGGATACCATCTCTTAAATGGAGGGGGAGTGAATAGAGGAGGTGATTTATCTGATTTTTTGGTGTAGTAGTAGTTATTGATTATCTCCCTAGTTATGTTTCGAGTTTCGGGTGCAGGAGGCGTACCGGTAGAAGATGATGGTTTAGCCATTTTGGGGGTTGGAAACACTAAGAGTTCTTTATGTCCTTTTATAGATGAAAGTCCCAACGGCTATTTTTTTCAAAAATCTGAGCTCAATCGGCGTTACTTGAGGGTAACAAACGCCGATTGTGGAGCACAGGAGTTTGAAACATTTGATTACCTATATTCGTTGTACACAAACTTACAAATACAACGATTGTATATAATCGGCCAACACTGGATATTGTATTAACCGATTATTATCCTGAAATACACTAACTACTATCACATGGTTATGGAACAAAATAGGAAGCATCAATACATGAACAAACATAACAACCATACATTCATGATAGGTGTGCAAAACACCTATTCAAGAGTACCTAATTTATACACTTTAGTCGACTTAAGCCTCATACATTGTTTATTTTAACCATTTTCTATTTTGCAGGTACTTTGAAGTTTAATATTAAAAATGAAGCAATTTACAACTTAATTCATCAATTGGCAACTCTCGAAGTCTATGGTTTCGAACACAAGAAAGAATGACCGGATCGTAAAGAAATAAGAAGTAAGGACCCAAGAATAATTTGAGGAATAATGCACATGTGCATGTCGCACAGGGCTTGAAAGAAGAAGGGTTAACTGATTTAGGGCACACAGGAAGGAAAAGGGGCCAACTTGTTATTCCCAATCCAAGTGAAGCGTTAAGGGGCACCTTAAAACAGGCCCAAATTCCAGCTACGTCCCAAAACATAATCAGATGACTGTAGTGAGCCGGGAATAAGTAGCTGGGCTTGGTGTGTGCGTGCGGTCAGCCCAAATGGAGTTGGGTTTGTGCTAGGCTCATGTTCAGTTGGAGTTGGTTAGCTGGGCTCGTGGATTGTTTTGGGCTCAGGATTTTGGTTTGGATTAGGTTTCCTAAACTAGGTTGGGCTGGTGTGTATAAAAGGAGCTGTTCACGGAAGGTTACTGTTCACGGGGGTTGGTTACTGTTCACGCCGGGTTACTGTTCACAGACGAGTTTTGGGAGAAAACTCCTGCACGCTTCCCGAGGCAGGAGGAAAAGCTAGGGTTTGGCACGGATTTCGAGGTGGAGCTTTGGGAGAAAGATTGGAGCGTCGGGACAACGGGTTTTTATGATTTCTAGCACTTTAATTATGTTTTCTTTTGCTTTCAAGAACAACATGAGTAGCTAATTTCTTTATTTTTGGTTGAGGATGTAGTCTAAAATTGCAAGACATGTTTCATGATTAATTATGGAGTTAAACTTATTCTTATTCATTATCGATAATATTCTATTATGCGTATGAGTGTATGATTGATGTATTACACTAAGGTTGAATGTCTTTTGATTCAAGTGGCCAATTGAGTTAGATTATGTTTATACCTATTGCTAGAATTAGGTTTGGAGATACGAAATAGTTGAAGAATCTATTCATAAGTAGCACGATATGATTATTGAGGCGGTGATAGCTTCGAGAGTTATATGTAGGATATTACCTTTGTTGAATGAACTGCTCCTGGTAGTTCATTGCATTGATTAGCCTATTTCACAAAACTTAATGCTCTTAGAGAGTTGAACTCGATTACTCCTGGTGTCGAGTTATTCTCTACGTAGTATTCACACATTCATCGTTATGGTGTGTGATGACATTAGGAAATTTCGGAATGTTTTCGCGATGATGTATTCTAGGGCTTTTGATGATGATAGAACTAGTCGACACTCCATATATTATTCATATGCATGTTAAGCAATTTAAGATGAACCCTTAACCAATATTCTCGTTTCCTGATTATTTTCTACATTTACTTGCTTTTATTTTATTTTGCTTTTTAGTTTAAAACAACAAACATCCCCCCCTTTGGTTACTTTTAAGTTTTCAAATACAACTAATAAACCATATCTCTCTTTGTGGAACGAATCTGTTCTTGCCACTATATTATTTTATTTATTGTGAAGGTTAAGAACTGAAATATATTTGTGCGAATTCGACACGCATCAATTCATAACCAGAAATTCAACGATTTAAGTCTACGACTCTTAAAAGACATAATTTGTTCACCATCATAGATGTCCATAACATAAAAGAAACTCTAAAATAATAACACACGCTACCAAAACACATAATAAAACTCAACCAGTGAAACCAGTTCCAAACCGTGTTCGACTGCGGATTAGTTCCCAGCTTGGTCCGCCATTGGCCTCAACAAGTGGACGGAGACGTGCAACTTCAGCACAAAGTGTGCAACCACAAGGAAAAATATCCACAACCTCACCAACCCTCTTTCTTTTAAGATTACGAGGTGCTTGCGCTTGCCATTCATCATGATCGACAAATCTTTCGACTTGGGGAGGAAGAAAATCCCGATAATCCGTACGCAGGCCAGGAGAATTTTCCCCACGCAAATGTCGTGGTCGTGGAAGAGGAGGATCAATGTGTTCATCCCTTTGACGTCGTGTTTCAATCACGCGTGGATCATCCTCACGAATTGGTGCTGGGGGGTCTTGGTAAAGCACAAGTGCAAGGTTCGATTCATCTTCACGAATTGGTGGTGGGGGAGGGCGGTCAATGAGTTCGTTCCTTTGACGTCGTGTCTCAATCACAAGTGCATGATCAGGGCGCATTGGTAGTGGGGGAGGTTGATAAATCACAAGAGCAAGGTTCGATTCAGCATCGCGAATTGGTGTCGGTTGACCACTTGATTCTGGTTCCCTGTTACATAAACACGATGGAAACGACTTAAAAATCTAAAGGTATTAAGAGATTAATCGGCATATATACATTCATACATAAAACGATTTACCAAAATCGGTGCATGTATTTATTAATAAGAACATAAATAGAAATAAGTTCAAAACTTTATGAGAGAACCAGAATCGGTAAACCTACAACCAATTATCTAACGATTACTTAAGTTTAACATATATGGACCTGTCATCCATAATCGGTGTTTAATATGCATATCATAAAACGATTTTGAAATGCCAGTAAAGGTTCAAACAATTCAGAGTTACAACAATCGGTATATAAAGTACTTAATGTTCAACGATTGTTGCTGTGAAATAATAATCGTTAGTTAATTGTAACACAGAAAAACGATTGTTGCTCGAGACCAACAACAGTCGTTATATATTTGCAACTACATACACCGATTCTGGGTGAAAAATGAAGGGTTTCGATTCTGCCATTTACGTGTAGAAATCAATTACATTGTAACCATCTGTTAGTTTTACGTACTTGATTGTTGTCGACATAGTGTAAGCTTGCTTTGTTGATTTTGAGGATATGATGAAATTAGGGTTTGTTGAACTCAAAAAAAGAAAAGGTGTTATGAAAACCAAGTAGTAGAAGAAGAAGAGAAGAACACATATATATGATTCAAATGAAATAGAAATGTGATTAAAAAATCATGATTATGATTAGGAAAATCAGATTTCTAATTAAGTGTAATGCAAAGGGTAATCTAATATATTCCACTTTTTTTTGACACCCCATATCAACTATCCCTAGATAGGTATAAAATTTCATGGGGTCAACTACTCTCTCATGGGGCCAAATTTAATTAGGTAAAAATAACAGGTATCGGCTTTTGCCATGTTATATAGTATCATCATGTATAGTTAGAAACAAATCCTTTCTCGCTTAATGTTGAAAGCTGAAACTAATTGTCAGATTTTTGGAATTAGAGTCAGTAGAGAAGCACCTACAATATACCATTTATTCTTTGCTGATGGTTGCTTTCTGTTTACAAAAGCAAACATCAAGGAAGCAAAAAATTTGATGGATATCCTTAACATTTTTGGAGAAATGTCGGGTCAGGTGGTTAATCTCCAAAAATCAGGTGTCTACTTCTCTCCTAAATTACATAATAGACACTGCAAAATAATAACTAGAGTCCTTAAAGTAGAAAAAATATCTAAAAATGATAGATATCTAGGAACCCCTCCGTTTTTTGACAGAACAAACTTCTAGCTCAAGCAGGTAGAACAGTTCTCATCAACTCTTCTATTAGTTCTTACCCAACTTACCAAATGCAATGTCTTTCCTTCCCAAAAGAAACCTTAAACAAGATTCATAATTTACAGAGGGATTTCTGGTGGAGTAAGAACCACCCAAAACATTGTATCTTCACTAAATCTTAGGATAACATTTGCATTAGTAAAGAAAATGGGGGTTTGGGAATCAGACGTCCCCATAAACATAACCTTTCTTTACTGACTCGTTTGGCCTAGAGAATGCTAAACAACCCAAATCAGTTACGGGTTACAGCCCTTAGATGCAAATATTTCCCTAAGTATTACCCTCTTAAGAAATCGAGGAAGTACAACAAATCCTGAATTTGGTCAAGCATAAAAAAAGGTCTTAAAATCATTAAGAATAATCCTGTTTGGCAGGTAAACAATGGTTTATCTATTGATTTATGGGATGACTTTTGGATTCCTGACCAAGAAAATCTGTTATTTCCAATCTTAATTGATGATGAAACCCCCATGAAAGTGGATCAGTTATTGAATGCAGAAGACGAGTGGAAGCTGAATACCATCCAGAAATACTTTGATCCTTCTGTTCATAATAAAATTCTCTCTATTACACCTGATAGGAAAAATGAGGATAAGATTAGGTGGCTCTCCACACCTTCAGGTGTGCACTACTAAATCCGCATATAATTTTTAACAAAATATAATAGTGATCCGACTAATAATATATTATGGATTAAGCTTGGAAACTTAAAGTTTTACCTATAACTGTTTTGTTGGAAGTTAATGTCCAAAGTGTTGCATATGGGAAAAAGAATCTACAAGATTAACAAAAAATAGTTATCCTTGTTGCAGACTCTGTAACAATGATATATTAGAGGATGAACTTCACTTGTTTGTTAACTGTAATTTCACTAAAACTATTTGGTTTTCTTTTTCTCTGCAGATGACTAACTTTAGTAATTACCCTGATATTAAATCCTCGTTATTCGGTTGGCTGTTTGATAACAACTTAACTGAGTGTCATAAGAAAATAACCTTTATTCTTTGCGCTATTTGGAAACACAGAAATGCAGTTATTCATAGAAACTTAGTGCCATCACCGAATGACTTGATTTCCAAATTAATCGAGATTATGAGAATATAACTCTGTGCGATTCTGACAACTTTGTAAAACAGAACTCTATCCAGCATCTTCAGTAGGTAGATATCAATGACTATGATTGGACTAATATGTTTGATGCAACTTTCAAAAAAACTGACTTCACAATGGGATTTGCCCTATTGTTATTGGACAATACAGGTCGTAGAAGAGAATGCAGAGTTGGGTCAGGAAGGATATCCTGCCCTCTAAATGCAGAAGCAAAAGCTTTCCTTGAAGTTCAAAAGTGGATCAAAGAGAAGAACTTGTCGTCTGTGGTCATTTTCAACGATTGCAAGAATTTGGTTTCCTCTGCAAATGGGTTGTCTGTGTCTTCTTCTTCCTTACATTGGAGAGCTTTAGGAAATTTAGAGAGAGATTGTTTTCAGTTTAAGTCTTTTAGTAATGTTTGTTTCCAGTTTAAAAACAGGGTGTGTTTGAAGTTAGTTAATAGACTTGCCAAGGAGGCTAGGTCTAAATGCGTCTTAAATTTTTCACCGCAATCCTTATCGAATTCTTTTAAGTGTGACTTTTTTGTTAGTGCTGAATCTGGCGCTGAACTGTTTAGACACAATTTACGATCTCTTCCTAGTTTAATGAAGTGTGTTTTTTCATTAAAAAAAATAAAATAAAATAAAAAATTACAAAGTAAGCAAAATTGAACGGGGGTACCTAATTTTTTGGTGACAATGGGAATGCAGTTTACAAAACAAAATCTAGCAAACAAACAAAAAAAAAAAAACTGCACCGGTGCGTAGCAGCCTGGCTTAGCTTTACTAGTACATGTCTACAGTCGTCATACACACAAAGATCTTCTTTCTCTTCAGTGCACGACTTCCACCTACTTTTGTTGTCTCTAAAACCCTAAAACTCAACGCTGGGACCCATCCATAGAATCCAAACCACACATCTTCCAAAAACTAGATTAAGTGGGGCCCACTTTGTCATAGAAAATAAAGCTCAAAAAAATCTTTGAGCCGAGCCCAGCCATAAAGACGCGCCAGAGAGAGAAAGAGAGAGAGACAAAAGAAGATGAACAAAGAAACGAACTGTTCGTATGAACCACTGACTTCGAACGAAAGAAGCGGATAGAACTTATAAAACCTAGTTTTTCTCACTTCAACGAACCCTATATCTTACTTTTCTACCTATCAATTCGATAATAATTTTTTTCCTCCTTCTTCTTCTTTTTCTCTTCCGGATATACATGTAATTGTTGCTAATTTCTTCGATTGGTTAGATTGATTGATTGTTATTACAGGTATGGTTCTAATCTATTAATATGTTCTTTTTTTTACTTATTATAGTTGTTCTTGTTGTTTCTAGGGTTTGTTTTTTCAATTAGGAATTCTTTATTTGTTCAACTTAGTTGATTTTGCATTTTGATAGTGTTTTCATATGGTAGCTAATACTTTTTGTTAATTAATCTTATATATGTGTGTTGATAGATTAGATTTGAGATGTTCAATTAGGGTTCATTTCTATTTTAAGCTTCATTTTCTTGGTTTACTTGTATTTTTGTATGTTTTAGTGGAAGTAAGATTGGATTGGATTGGATTAGATTAGTGATTCATTATTTCATACAAGGATTCAATGTTTATTTTGGTCTGAGGAATATGAGTAGATTGTGTCACCACATTTGTGTTTTCGGGGATGTATAGTTGGCTTACATTTTAACTGAACAGGGTTTTAGATGTTCATGCGAGGGATTCTTGTTTAATCCTTATGTTTGAGGAAACATGTGTATTTGGAGTCAACTAATGCTGTGTTATTTGAATGAAGGTCGTTCCAGTATGATTGTTAAGGACATGAGGTTTATGTTTCTGACTTTCTGCAAATGGAAGGCGTCTCATGTTTAAGACTTTTTGGGGGGTTTCTTTGCTGTTTAATTTTGTAAAATGGCGGCTGGTCAGCAGAAAAAACGGTTAAATGCGTCGAGTGCTGTAAGTGGCAATTTACAGCAATATAGTGCAAAGAAGAAAAAGATTGCTGAATCATCACAAGCTCTGTCTGATATGAGATCACGAGTTTCGCTAGAGTGGGATGAGGGAGATAAGAAGATTTTGTCAAAGAGTGAACAAGTCGGCATAGGTTGGAGTGATTTGGGTCCTTTTATTGATTCTTTCTCTAAATGCGGCTTAGCGGATGTGGTTACCATTCCTGAGGAAATTTTGGAGTTGGAGGATATGTCTGACGTTTTATCATATGAAGTATGTATAGTTACTGCTTTTCTTATCATTGTATTTTTTTGTAATGTTTATTGCTGACTGATCAATGATCGCTATTTGTTTCAGGTGTGGGAAACACATCTTTCAGACTCAGAGAGAAACTCTCTTTCTAAGTTTCTTCCTCAAGGAATAGATGCAGATCAAGTGGTGCAAGGGTTGCTTTCGGGGGAAAACCTTCACTTTGGAAATCCTTTCCTCAACTGGCAAGTGTTCTTTCTTCTTTGACTATCCTTTCCTCAACTGGCAAGTGTTATTTGACTTATTATGGTATAAAATGATTATACTTCATCCTGATCTTTCCACGCTGATCATTTTCTTGCAGGGGTGCTTCACTTTGTTCTGGTAATTTTCACCCTGATGCTATTCTGAGAAAGGAACTGTATTTCAAGACAAATAAGAATGCTTACTACCAAGAGTTAATGAAGTACCATTATGAGTATGTTATATTTAGTCATCTTATGCTTCGTTACAATTTTTTTCCTCGTTTTTTCTGCTTTGATCTTACCTCATTTTTAATCTTATCTTTAGTGTTAAATAATAAAGCAAAAATATTTCTGTTGTCTTACCTCCTTATTTTGTACCTAATTTTGGACGTATGACATAATGCCTTTGCTTGCAGTATATTGGAGAATTTGCAAAACTGGAAGGAACAATGGTTAAGCTGCAAAAACCCTGAAGTGGATTTCCCTCAGATGATCAC
>JAJJMA010291112.1:0-10396 GCA_023529015.1 Papaver nudicaule | reverse complement strand
CAAGTGTATCAAAACCAAAACCCTCAAGTAAATTGGAACGGAGGGAGTAATACAATACCAGAGAGTTATGTTGCACGAACACGCCTAGAAAGTTGTCGTAACCGTGTCGGACACAGATCAGACATGATACACGTCTGACACTTGTCCGACACACGATGGACACACCACATCATGTGTCCCGTGAAATTCGGAGCTGGACACTTTTCAGACACTTCTCTGATACTTTCGGACACGCCATAAATGATTCATATTAGTTTGAAAATCAAAATAAATACAATATGATGCAAATATTTTCTCTTTTTGGTGAAATTTCAAACATCATTCATGAATCACATGTTTGTTATTTAAAAATATTAATTTTATTTAATCAATAGTTAAATAATTTTAAAATAAGATCCGTCATTTTGTTGAAAAGATTGTTGTAAATCTATTTTTAATGGTGTGTACTATACGAATTTAACGTGTCCCCGTAACCCTTATTTTTAAGATTTGATGTGTCCCCGTAACCGTGTCGTGTCGTAACCGTGTCACGTGTCCGTGTCCGTGTCCATGCAACATAGCAGGAGAGGATCATCAATTGCTTAATAAGTTGCTTTGGATCAAAATGTTGTAAGAACAAATCTTCACATAAATTTTGCCATGCATATATGGTCCAGAAACATCACTCAAGGATATTTTTTCCGATTCCGCAAAGCTGATCATATCAGTGATATTTGAATGTGATATCATATCCAAAAATGCGTTTTCCTAGTTGTTTCAGCGAAATAATATTGTTTGAGTGTACCTTAATTTTGTCACACTTTTCCCAAACCCATGGTTTTGAAATCTCCAAGAATTCTCCTTGTGTAGTTTAAGTTAAGGTGTTAATGAAAGATTGATAGAAAGACGTATCGGGGGCACACCATTGTAACAAGCCCAAGCCCAGGCCCAAACGCCCAAGGTTCCATATATACATTTTTGGCCTTCAATTGCAGGCAGTATTCTGAAAATCCCAACTCCACTGCTCTTCGAGGAGGAGGAGGAGACGAAGAAGCAGCAATGGCAATCACAGCAGGATTCCCGGAAGAGCTTTACCATGAAATCCTCATAAGATTACCGGTCAAATCCGTCTTAAAATGTAAGGCTGTTTGCAAATCTTGGTTAGCCCTAATTTCAAACCCTAATTTTGCTAAATCTCACCTCCAAAACATCAAAAACGACTCTAGCAGTAGGCTGTTGCTTGGACTTGGTGAATCAATGCACTCTATCAGTTATGATTCATTAGAATCATCATTATCATCCAAGGAGATTGAAGATTCTGCTGTTAGAATGCATTTCCCATTCGAATTAGATATTCAAGATGTTAGATTGTTTGGTTCTTGTAATGGTCTGGTTTTTCTTTGGTATGATTCTGCTTCTCATGAGAATGAAGATGTATCTAGCGCTGATTCTGATGCTGATTCTGAGTATGATTTTGGGGATGATTATTCTGATTCTGAATCTGATTCTGATTCTTTTACTGATGAAAATGATGATTATGACTTTGAGGATGGTGGTGGTGGTAATGACTTCTTGTGTGTTTGGAACCCAGCCACCAGGGAATACAAGAAGATACAATCACCGAATGCATTTTTCGATGTTTTTCACGAGGGTATCTGCATGAATGGTCTTGCGTATGATGGTAAGAATGACGACTACAGGTTTGTAATTGGTATGCATATCAGCGGAAGAAGATTATTGACTTTGGTGGAAGTCTTTTCGCTGAGAACGAACTCATGGAAAGCTATTCAGGCACCTTATGAGTTTCCTTATGATGAGCAGAAATCCGGGGTACTTGTGAATGGGGATCTGCATTGGTTGGCTATAGGGAAATCCGGAGTTTGCATAGTGTATTTGGATATCAGCGACGAGAAGCCATCGTTCAAGGAGATTCAACTGTTAAAAATTCCGTTTCTGAGGTTTATTAGTGTTGCAGTGTCGGAAGAGGGGTCCCTTTGTGTAGTTGCTGATAATGGTGATCCGGTTGGTTGGGATTGTATTGAAGTGTGGGAAATGCAAGTTTATGGGGTTCGTGAATCCTGGACGAAACGGTATCTCATTGGCAATGAGACAACAAGTAAGGCACTTTTGGATAGAGTCCTTTATTGGAAGATGATGTGGTCTTATAAGAACGGGAAGATGGTATTCGTGGATTCTCATAATGTGGTAATATATGATCCAAAAGATGAAAGTGTTATAGAAAGAACTTTGGATAGGTTTGCAAATTTTACATCAGAAGTTAACTACGTAGAAAGCTTTGTTTCACTCAATTCTGGTACTTACGTGGGGGACAAAACGAATTAAGGAATCTACCAAAGACGAAGCATAAGAATCTGTTACCTTAGTCCTTATGCAGCATAGGCGTTTTAACATTTCAGGTATTTTGTTTTCGTTTTATGTTCATCCCATCATAATTAGCAATGCATTTTGATCACAATTTGACCATGCTCACATGGTTGACTGAAAATAGTGTAATTATTGTTTTCCTACATCTAATTCTTTAATCAATCAACATTATGTTGTTATGGATGTTAAGGTGATTGTTTTCACACAATATTTTCAATGGTGAAGTCAGTTGAGGTTAAACGAATTTTCTGCCTCTGCCTCTGATGCGGCTAGAGGGAATCTGACCTTTCTGGTTCTGGTTATATTTTGAGGATCCTTGCCGGTGTGGTATTGACTGTGCTGCTAACTGTATCGTTGAAATTCTAGCCACCATCTTTGCCCTGGGATGGGTTTGTCAGATAGGTTTGTGTAGTATTTTTGGTTAAATCTTTTTTTAACTCAGTCATCTCAGCCTTTAAGACTAGACATTAGCCTTGGTTCGGTAATTTCTCGATGGAGATTCAAAGGACTATGCTTGAGTAGTTGAGTTGAGTTGAGATTTATCCATAGTTTTTGTGATCCTTTCAGCTAATAATAGATTGGCATAGAGAGGTGCACTGCCTGTTCTAGTTGTGGTCACTGTGAAGAGTATTCTACTAGACCTCCTTTCTTGCCAGACTTAAGAGTGGCCTGATAGATTGTATTTCAGATTATGTAGTTTTGTCTGTCCTTTCTTGTTGTAGTTCCTTAGTTTTGTGGTTACAGTATCTTTTGTTCCAATGTGCACGGTTATTCTGGTTCATTACTCCCATTGTCTAGAATACCACTACTGGTGTACTGAGGTCTTAAGGTTGTGTGAGTCGATCTGCATTAAGCTTCTGATTTATGAATATCCGCGCATTGGACATCATATTATCGTATGTTATTTTCCACCTTGTAAAGTTTGACAACACTCAACTGTAGTTTGTTGCCTGCCCAACCTGTCTTAGTTTTTTGGGTCGGGTGTGGCCTGGCTCGTTTGACACCCTCTTACTCATCAAAATCACTAGGATGATAATACTAGAAACTATGATAGATTGAAACCCCTGAAAATAAATACCAGAACTGAACACATTTCAACAAATCTAAGCGAATTGCAAATGTCTTTCTAGTACAATGGTAAAGTCGTTGAGTGATGACACCGACGACTTGAATTCGAAACTCGTCTGCATCGGGGTGGAGGGGAATTTTCTTTATTTTTTTTACCTAGCTACTTGGGCTTATAGGTAGTGATCTTTGGTCCAACTTTAATATAACCTTTATAATTCAAAAACAAATCTAACCAAATTTGCTATGTATTTTAATCCTGCTAAATTTCGTCAAAAATGTTCAAACAATTTTACAGGACCTACGAGTCCCAATTATGAACACAACTGATTTTCATATACAAAAGGCTCGAACGATTTAGAAATATATATATGATGATCAAGTCGTTTCGGCACCAGCTCCGGCAGATGCTCAACCAAAATTAAACAATGAACCACGTGTCCACGTTTGTACCCCGATGCCTCGTTGGTAATTAATCAATAATTTAAGGGCAGTTCCGTAAGTAGGTGAATATATAAACCCACCCTTCGAGCTTGAGGCCTTCATTCTCTCCAAACACGTTCTTGAAAGCCTCTGTGCAACTGCAAGTTCTTCTGTAAGTTTATACTTTCTCTTCATCTTCTCATGTATGTTAATACATTAGGAAAAACCTATTCCTAGTCTTAAACCCAGGGTTTTCCTTAGTATTCCTTACTTGTATACGGTTTAATGGTTTCGGTTTTGGGTTATTTTGAACAGTTGTCTTGCATTGTTTAACCTAGACGTATTGCAGCAGATGGTTTGGGTCATAGTAAAGCTTGCTATGGTTTTACTTTCTTTTGTGAGATTGGAAATTGTTGAGGTCTATTGAAGCAGATTTATGTAAGCTATAGTTGAATTACTTTCTTTTACGTAAGGTTTATATGATCAAATCTCTCTTGGCACCAGGTTGCAGAGAGAGCCACCATGGACACTCAGGAGAAGCCTCAGCCATCAGGTACCGAGTTTAACCCAATACAATTGTCTCACCTCTGGATACGCCCTGTATTCGAAGGAAAAGGTAGAAAGGTTACTGGTACTCTTGAAGCCCATGTCGATGGTTTTAGGTATTCAACTGGTAAGCCATTAGAGCGTGTTGACATTATGTATGGGAACGTCAAGCATGCCTTCTTCCAGCCTGCAGAGAAAGAGATGATCACACTCTTGCACTTTCACTTGCACAACCACATTATGGTGGGCACCAGAATGACAAAGGATGTTCAGTTTTATGTTGAGGTGATGGATGTGTTGCGGACCCTGGGTGGTGGAAGAGAAGATGAGCAGCGGGAGAAGGATAGGAAGAACAGGATCAACATGGATTTCTCGAACTTTGTCAACAAAGTGAATGATCTATGGAGGCAACCCCAGTTCAGAGGGATGAACCTTGAGTTCGACCAGCCACTTGGAGCATCTCCAATGGGTAGATGTTAACTTCCTATATTTATAGATTTATCACTTTTTGCCAAAAAAATTCTTCTCAAATGGGAGTGTGTAAAGATGTTGTGAAGGTGATTTGGCAAGTAGTTATCTTGACATTCTCTAGCTAATCCTCTAGTTTCAGAGGATCTCTTTAAGGATTTGGAAAAAAAAAATTACTAGACAAAAGTAGTTATTTGTTATATTGATAGTGGACAATAGAATTGTTCCAGCTATATTCTTAATTAAAACTAGACTCCTCTGGTTGGAGATAAAAAATTTGAACTTCCTAAGAGTAAGGAATTTTAGTAACTTTTTTGTTAAAGGATATCTTAAAACTCCTTCCAAAAAACTAGCACATCCCATCTCCGTTGGAGATGCTCTTAGGGAGCTTGGCTTCTACGGTGTGCCTTAAAGTTACGGTACATCGATCAGCCTTTATTGTTTGTCCCTACTTCAAGTTGCCTGGTGGAGCTTATTAAAACACCCTTCCTAGTGGTGGCTCTTAATGAGATTGAGATTCAATAACAAAACAAGGAACTTGACAAGTATGATATTTTTTTTGAGGGAGAAAGGTTAAAAATTTATTGAAAAAGAAAAAATAACAACAAGATAAAGAGCGCCAATGCGCAACAAGTAGGCAAAGACAAACCTCTGACCCAACAGAGCAAAAGAAAGACCAAATTCAGTGATGCAAGATCCTGAGATACAACCAGCAGAGTTCCTACGCGGAACAAACAACACCCAGAAGACTAACTAAAGTCCAAACAAGACATGAAACAAATAAAAGCAAACAACACATTAACAAAAAGAGTCTCTAAATACATCTGTAAGACAGAGCTGTCATTCTCTTACTCTTACCTTCAATTTCTTAATTGTGCACTGCAGATGAAGCTTTGGCAGCAGCAGCTCCAACCTTGTTGATCGGAATCTGCTTTCATATGTGAAATTACTTAACACCATAAAAGGATTTCTTTTAGGTGAGGACTGTAGCTTATCCTTCTTTTGAGAATTCTTCCCTTTCAATTCAGTCCAAGCACCATGATCACCTATATCCTTGTCTGCAATCTCAATCTCAGAAGAGGAAGAGGCTATTGTATCCTTCTCTGCATTCATCTCGCTAACTGGTCCCTTTTCTAATGAAGAAGAGACCAAAGCTCTCTTGTTCTCTTTATTATTTCTCATATCACAACCCACTACGACTGCATTAGTAGGGATCCAAACCCCAGTTCCAGCTGAGCGAGAACTGACCATATTCAGTTCATTCCCTGCAGCTATGTTATCACTCCCTGCAACCACTTTATCCGTGTGTGTTGTAGTAGAAGCAATGCCACCAATTCCTACATGTACTTCTTGTGAAGAACAACACACTTTGGTTGAAACTGATGGTCTAAATTCTTCATTTATCGTTGCACCATGACCTCCAACACAACTCTGAGTGGTACCAATACCCTCAGTGGTTTCCTTCCCCTTGGAAGCTTCCAAGTTGTCATAACCCATTGAGACATTACCCCCACCATTGATTGCAGTACCCTCTACTGCTAGGACATCACCCCTATTGTTAGCCAATTTCGGTGTCCATTTTGTCTTCCCTTTCTTAGAGCAGCTTTTAGTTAAATGCCCAAAAACCTAAAAAGTTTCACACATTTGAGGCTTCCACTGGTACTCAACAGGGAGCTCCATTGCAAACTTGCCATCAATCAGAAGTGGAATGGTTGCAGGGTATGAAAAATCAACTTCAATTTCAATGCATATTCTAGCAAAGGCTAACCTAGATTTTTTCATTGTGATTTCATCAGCTAATATAGGTTTACCTAGATAACTAGATATCAAGCTTAGCCCCTCAATGTTACACATATGCAATGGAATCCCAAAGATCATAACCCAAATAGGCACCAACTTAATGTCATTTTTCTATCAAATGAGACCATGGTCTCAAAGTGAAAAGTCGATCAGATATGTAGAAAGAACCTAGTTCTAATACCTTCCTACGATCCTCACTATCCTGAAATTCAAAGATAAAGGCACAATTTCCATGGAGTTTCATACTTACCCCCTTGTTCAGGTTCCATGCTTAATTTGCTCACAGCTTTCTCCACAACAGAAAATTTTAATCTTTTTCCGACAAAAAATCCAACCACCAAGTCTTCAAAATTCTTGATTCCAGTAGCGAAATCCTTTGAGGAAGCAGACACCATCCTTTTACCGTTTATTTCAGGTGGAGGAGTGAATGTCATCTTCAATTGAGAGATTGCTTCAACCGGAGTAGAAGACAATGATTTATTTTCCTTAGGGTTGGGGTTTTTACCCCCAAATACTCCAATCTCAGCAGAGATTCGATTTCCATTTGACCCAAAGATAGTTTCTTCTTCATCAATTGGATTTGATACTCTAGGGTTCTCAATCTCAGCCCCCTTCTTCACCACCGATGAAAACGACAATGGAGGAAATTCGAATTTGTTATTGACATGAACTGAATTGGACGATGAGATTTTAGTATAATCTCCACCATGGAAGCTCGATTTGGTCTGAGAAGATGATTGAGATCCTCCCACCATGATTCACTCTGGAAGATAAAACCCTAACTTTTCGCCTCTAAATCGCTTCAAAATCGCCGCCACGTCATCACTGCTCAATAATGATTATGATAGAAGGGTGGTTTTTGTTTGACGTACTTGACAAGTATGATTAGAGATATCAAGATTCAACCTTTCTTTTGGGCGGAGGCTAACACTAAAATGCTCGGATTAACGGCCAACATGGTGATAGCGTTATGGGATACTCATTGATTTGGGATGTCTACTAGTTGAGTCGTGATGTTTTTTTAACTTCTATGTATTTTAATTATATTTTGTTTCACTCTTTTTAGGTGGCCGGACCCCTTTTTCGGTTTCCTTTTTTTTTGTATCGGTTGTATTTATTGGATTGAGGTACCCCTCTTAAGTACCTCTATTTCAATGAATTTCCTATTGACCGATCAAAAAAAAAAGTGAGATTGTAAATTTGGAGATTGTTGGCTTGGTCAGAAGAATTTCGTCATGGCAATTGTGTTTAAAGACCCCGAGCGTAATGTTCTTCGAATCAACTCAATTCCTTCAACTGCGCTGGATGGTTAGATACCAGAGACCTCGAGTACTGTCAGAAGCCGCCCAGGTTTTATTCTTATGTGTAGTTTATTAGGTTGTGCTATATTGTGCAAAAAAAATAACAGATTAGAACTGGACATGGGTGTGTCCCAATTCTGAGCCCAACTCCCTTTTCGTAAAAGGTTCGACCGGTTTGTAATTATGTGCATATCCCTATAAAGTCGTTCTGGCACCGGCTCAACCCAAACCCAGATGGCATGTTGGTAATTACCAAATAATCTGAGGGCGTTTCCATCAGAATACGAATCTATAATCTTCTCACTCAGGCGGTCGTTCTCAACTCAGTGAGTTCTCTCATTCGCTCTTCCAGAACTTCTGCAAATCGCTGGGAAATTCGTCCCTGCAAATTCTTCTGTAAGTTTCTTCTTTCATCTCCATGCATGTTAAACTAGTTTAAATCCTATTTCTAGTTTTAAAAATCATGGTTTTAGGGTGTAATCAGTACATACATTGGTTTCATTTTTCTTCTTTTAATTGCACTGTTTAACCTAGATTTCTTTGAGGAATTGAAGTTCAATTATTAGGTCATACTAAAATTTGCTATGTTGTTTTACTTTCTTTGAGGAATTGAAGTTCAATTATTAGGTCTAACCTTCAATACTATTAGGTCATACTAAAATTTTCTATGTTGTTTTACTTTCTTTTGTGAGATTGGAGATTATTGAGGTTTTATTGCAACAGATTGATCTAAGCTTCAATACTATTAGCTTACAATAAGAGATTGTACTATTCTCCAATGTGTTAAGATTTAGGTTAAAGCTTGGGGATAAATGGTGTTTGTTCACCATTTTAATCAACTCCCCCGTCGATTTCTAGCTTGAGTGGAGGAGAGAACACATGAATTTCATCTTCATTTTAGTTTTATTTGCGTAAAAGGTATGAGAATTTGATGTTGTGTATCCCAAATCAGAACTTGACCGAGTTGTATTCGAAGGCTTTTGTGGAGTTATGTTTGCTGTTGGATACCTGAATGGAGTCTCCCACAATCAGCCGCACAACTAATTAGAATCACAGTCCATATACTTACCTACCACTCTAGCTCTAGTCTTGATCAACTCCCAATATCAACATTCATTCACTTTAATCTGTCTCAAACCCCAACAACCCTGTATGATACAGTACCAAGGTAACCAAAGCTTTTCATTATCGGAGATTGCTGAGGAAACAAGTCCCATCTTTTCGGTTTTTTGGATTTTAATTGTTAAATGATGGTAAAACCATCACCACTCCTATGAAAATAGGGACGTGATAGGCTTGGCTAGAGCAGTACCAAGATGGGTGACCGCTTGGGAAGTCCTCGTATACTTTTGTTTGGTTGAAAATCAGCCATTCCCTTTGGAAAGGGCGGGAGCAGTACCAAGATGGGTGACTGCTTGGGAAGTCCCCGTTTTCCCTTTCTAGCCTACCATAACTGGATATGTTTCTTTTTTTTTCCAGGAGTTTTGCTTCATTTCCATTCTATGCTTATCTGTGCCTTCATTAGGCAGAGTTACTGATTTTTGGGTTATTTTGAACATGTTTAAGTATCGCATTGTTTAACCTAGATGTATATTTTATCAATTTCAGGAATTGAAGTTCAATTATTAGGTCATTCTAAAATTTGCTATGGTCATTTTTGGGTCTCCGATGGCGGCCTCTAGTAAAGGCATTACCTACACGATTGATCTGGAAAACTTCAGCAAGCGCTTGAAGGCATTTTACTCTCACTGGAAGGAAAACAAAACTGATTTCTGGGGTGCATCGGATGCAATTGTTATTGCAACACCTCCTCCTTCGGATTATCTCCACTACTTGAAATCCTCTGCTATGAACATGTGGTTGTTTGGTCTGGAGTTCCCTGAAACTATTATGGTTTTCATGGACAAGCAAATCCACTTCTTGTGCTGTCGGAAGAAGGCATCGTTGCTTAGTGAAGTAAAAAATTCCATAAAGGACACCATTGGTGCTGAAACTGTGATGCATGTTAAGGGGAAGTTCGATGATGGAGCAGCATTGATGGAGGATATTTTCCAGGCTATTTCTAAGTCAAGTCATAATGGCTCCCCTATCGTTGGATACCTTGCGAAAGAGGCACCTGAAGGTTATCTGTTGGAGTTATGGAGTGACAAACTGGAAACATCCAGCCTCCAACTTGTTGATGTAAATAATGGGTTTTCGGAGCTGTTTGCTGTCAAAGACGACACTGAGATTAAAAATGTTAAGAAAGCTGCACTTGTGTCTTCTTCAGTGATGTGGAAGTTTGTTGTGCCGATGCTTGAGAATATTATCGATGAGGAGAAGAAGGTTACGCATTGGTCATTGATGGAAGACACCGAAAAGGCTCTTATGGAACCTGCAAAGGTCGGGGTTAAGCTGAAAGCAGATAATGTTGATATTTGTTATGCTCC
>JAJJMA010291099.1:0-14259 GCA_023529015.1 Papaver nudicaule | reverse complement strand
TGTCGATGAAGAATAATTGATGCCTTCTTTATCTTCACAGTCTTCGTATTCAAGGTCTCTACTACTTTGTCTATATCCCTATTCCGAAATCTAAACTCTAGTAGGCTAAATCAAGAATTGAGTTTTGACACCTAAAACTGACAACTAGCTTGACATACCAACGCTAGTGGGTTTGACCGGACAATGCCCTAACAGTAGCTGAGTTGCTTGTAGGGCAAATTCAGTCTCGATACATTCCAGTCCGAAGTCTGTGAGTAGGCTAGCGTCTGTATTCGGTTAATACTGAGGGTGTTCACATCTGGACGAGGTCCAGGGGTTTTTTCTGCTAGGTTTGCAGTTTCCTCGTTAACAAAATTCTGGTGTCTTGCATTACTTTTCCCTTTCGCATTATATTGTCTCTGATCTATATAATTGAAGAATTGCAAGTTTGTTAATTCATAACCTTTGAGTGAATCCATCTCTATTGAGATCTACAAGAACCACGTTCTTGTTAGGGTTCGGTTCTCTGAACTATACTCAGGTTGTTGTTTGAATATTGATTTGTAAGATCGTTCAAACAACTGTAATCAACTAGGTTCACGAAAACTAAAAGTTGGTGGTGTATCTCGGTATCCCCGCTTTTTTAGATAGAAAGTCGATTTCCAGAAACTCTACAACACACCTTGAGTGTCAATGATATGAGAGAGCATTGACATAGAATAGAAAAGGTGATCTATGTAGATATGGAAATAGTCGGATTACTATCAATATGATAGCTCCTAGGCTTCTTGGTCCAGTTGGAAGCCTTTCCAAACTCAACTTGTTAACTACGAGTATAAAACTCGAAGAACTCTAGTTGATATTCTAGCATAGAAGAAATTCTAGAAGGTCAAAGCTTGAAGGAGGAAAATGCATTTTCTTTTATAGTGTTTCGACTAAGGCACCGTTTGCCAAAGGATTCTGAAGCATTCAATTCTGCATTAATGCCATTTAATGCGGACTTTAATTCCTTTGACTTCAAATGCTCAAAACAATAAATGAGTACAAGGTTTCATTTATTTCAGCATTGAATATACTTGATACTCACTCTAGAACCGTCCATAGAAACGGTTCTAACAGGCACTCAGTTTCTGGGACAAAACCGGTTGCGCCTAGTATCAAAGTACTTCCTCTAAAGTTAAAATAGTGACAACATAAGCTTTGAATGTTGTCGTTAACTTAATCCTAGATTCCAAAAGATAGGAATGGAAATATCTAGGTGGAAGGAATGGACCAATTCGAATTAGGTTAAGTAATAGAACATTGTCGCAATTCGAATGTATGCCTTATTGTGTCATGTAATGAACTCTTGCATGAATGCACAAGTTCATGACCATGTTGAACCAAATCATACTTTCAAGAATAGATCATTGAAGCACATAGTATGATTGGTGAATAGTATTCACATTCCATTTGCAAGTGCAAGAAATGAAATGTGGACAAGGAGATCGATTTCAATATAGAGGGATCGATTCCTTGTGAAGAGTAGATCGATTCCTAGTTAGGGAGATCGAATACTACTAAAGGAGATTGATTACACATTAGTGAAATCGATTCCCAATCTCAAAGTGGATTGATTACAAACTAGTGCAATACATGCCACATATGGGTGAATCGATTTCTGGCATTGGTGTTCGATCTACAACTATAAGGAGATCGATTTCTAGAAGCAGAAATCGACTCCTAACTTAAGGGAGATCGAATCCACCATGTGATAATCGATCCAGGCTTAAAGCAGATTGAATACCAATGAAGGAAATCGAATCCTAGCTCTGGAAATCGATACCTAGCCAATGGTAATTGGTCCAAGCTATAGTGGATTGATTTCTAATAAAAAGAAATCGAATTCTATAATTGGAATTCGATACCTAGCAATGATAATCAATTCATTTTGCATGGTGTTTGATTTCTAGTCCATACGAAACTAGAAACTGGTTTTGTTGCATTGTGAAAAATCACTAGCACTCTGAATGCACAACATATCCAGATTAGAAAATTCTTATCAATATAAGTGCAGGCATTCAGGAAATGAAGATAAACTTCATAAAGCCATTCACCATGAAATATTATTCATAATACAAAGTTCCTAAGAACTTTTATTGAATTGGTTCGAGGAAATCAGTAATGGAGTATAAGAAGAAGCCTCCATTTGAGAATGCTTTCAGGTCATGAAACTCAATAGAAGAGAGTTCATAGACACTGTCGAATGAACTAACAGTCACAAGCTTCGATTAGAGTAATCGTTCAGCTCAGAGTAGAGGACCACTGGAATCATAGTGTCTAGAGGACTAACCTTTTTGTTGAAGGAGGATATTATCATTTGTTCTTCATTCGTCTTCAGTTCTTGATTAATCTTCCAGATAATCCAGCGATCGTTTACCTAAAGGTCTAACCTAGTGAAGTCTGACTATTAGTAGACATGTTTAAATGTACGAGTTTTTAACACTAAATTATGACAACCAAGCTTGACATACCAACGCTTGGTGGGGTTGACCGAGCGTGCTCTAACACTTCTCTTCTGCAACAAGGCCATTCAAGAATAGTTAAGCGACAACAAGGTTGAAAGAATAAACATATGGCTACACGTTCCTATAATAAGACCTAGTTAGCCCCGGTTGTGTAAGTTTCTTCAGTGATTATTTTCATAATTGAGGTAGAGACAAGTTAGGCATTGTTTACTTGATTTACATGTCAGCCCCAACTTGTAAAGTAGATTTTCGTATAACCTTGATCATATCTAAAGGAAGTCACTTTCGGGTGTTAATCTGTTAGAAGACAGATAGGACACCGGTATTCCCTGTTGCAAAGTAGAACGAGTACCAAAATGCTTTAACATTGGTTAAAGCAACTCCTAGGCTTGTAAACCACGTCAGCTAGGGGAAACAAGTGTGTAGGGTCTTGAGAGATCCAAGATACGTAAGGAGCGCGACGGTAACTGATTCGCTTGGAGGGCTAGAGTCGGTCTCAACTACATCCCAATCTGAAGTCTGAAAGTAGGTTATTGTTTATAGACAGCTTAATAATGTGCGGTATTCAAAACTAGACTAGGTCCCAGGATTTTTCAGTTGGATTGCGGTTTCCTCGTTAACAAAACTTCTAGTGTCTTGTGTACTTTACTTTCCGCATTATATCTCTGATTATATAATTAAAGCAACAGAAGTTGTACATTATTAACCTGCAGTTATATCCCAATCCTTTCTAGGGATTTACCAAGACTTTTCTTGCGTCGGAATTGATCGTTTACGATCCAACTCAGGATAAACAGATTTGGGTATTGATTTTTGAGATCGTCCATATCTTACCATAAACTTACGAACCTAAAAAGTATTTATGTATGTTGGTACCCTTACTTTTTCATTTATCATGGTTGAATTCTTGCTACGTATGCAAGGCTTTTGAGATTTGTAGAAATAATAAGATAAAACAAAATAATTTGCAGCATGGAGAACTAGAAAAGAGTTGGACGTGTCATTTCCTTGACATAACTAATAACAACGATAAACGCAATATATCGATGTTGCGAATTAACAAGAGTTCACTGGATACTAATAGGGTGTTTGGATACCAAAAGCATTTCTGCTTCTCCAAAAGCAGAAATCAATCCTAGAAATCAGAAGAAGATTGCTTCAGAAAAGGTTTATCTTTCATAAGTCGAAAAGCAACTTATGGAGGTGTATCAAAACACTCTATAACTTTTTTGAGAGATTTTTAAATATTAATAGGGTGTTTTGATGCCAAAAGTAGAAGTGCATCTGCTTTAGAAAAAAGTTAACTTTTCAGCTTGTAGAAGTCGTTTTGGAATCGTTTTGCCAAACAAACTTTTGACTTCATTACATCTACATGTTCAAAAGTAACCAAACACCCTACAAGTTCTTACTCTCTTGTGTCTATGGATACTCAAATTACGATAAGAAGAAAGAACAATGGTCTTTCATCAGGGATGTTGGTGCTGAAATTAATCAACCTTGAATAGTTATAGGAGATCTTAACTACCATTTACCTGATACATCAAATGGTGCATCAACATCTGCTGATGGCTATGTCACTTCCATACTTGATAATTGTGGCCTAGAAGACATAGGTTATGTAGGTAAGTCTCACACGTGGTCTAATAGTAATGCTGGTATAGGCAACAAAAGGTCCAGAATAAATATGGCTCTAGGTAACCCTGACTGGTTTGTAAACTATGCAAACACTAAGTTATATCACTTAAATCATTTAGGAAGTGACCATAGTCCTATTCTTTTGAACACTAACACTGAACAGAGTAAATGTTGGATCCCTTTCAAATTCTTCTTGACTTGGCTAGCTGATCTTTCATGCACTGATGAAATTGTTAAAGCATGGGAGTCTACAGTCATTGGTTCACCAGCTTTTCAGTTAGTTCAAAGACTCAAGTTTGTCAGAATTGCATTATCCAAGTGGAACACAGAACATTTTGGCAACATCAACAAGCAGGTTGATTTCTATCAAGATAAACTCAGTGCTCTTCAAGCAGAACCTCTTACTCCAGATATTTCAGCTCAAATTTTGCAAGTAAGCAGTGATTTAAATACTTGGCACAAAAGAAGAAGTGAGTTCTATCTTCAAAAATCAAGAGACAGTTTTCTGAAAGACATGGATAATAACACCAAATTCTTTCATACAAAGGTGAATAGAAGGAAAGCAAGAAACAATATTGATTCAATGAAGGATAACAATGACCACTGGTTACACTCAAGGGATGATATTGCTCAACATCTTACTTCTCATTTTCAGTCCATAAGCACTACTTTTACACCAATATGTCCTGATCATGCTTTTACTTTCATTCCTAAGCTGATATCCGAAGAGGATAATGTGGCTTTGCTTAGAGTGTCAGATGCAGGTGAGATTTTGCATACTCTTAAAAGCATGGAAAACTGGAGTGCGCCTGGACCTGAGGGGTTTCAAGCAGGTTTTTACAAGAGTCAGTGGGCAACAATAGGGAGTGATGTTTGTCAAATGGTGGTAAAGTTCTTTGAGTCTAAGCACATCTTGAAGGAGATCAATAAAACTTACATTTCATTGATTCCTAAAAAGAAGAAAGCATCACTTGCAGCTGATTTCAGGCCTATAGGTCTTTGTAATACTTCTTACAAGATCTTAGTAACCAGAATGAAAGGCTTAATGGATAAAATAATTTCACCTTACCAAGCAGCTTATGTTTCTGGAAGGCTCATCAATGATAACACAATAATTGCACAAGAAATTATACACTCCATGAAGAAGAAAAGGGGACAAGATGGCTGGTTAGCTTTGAAGCTTGATATGTTAAAAGCTTTTGACAGGTTGGAATGGAATTTTCTAATCAAAGTGATGAGGAGTTTTGGTTTCTGTGAGCAATGGTGCGATCTTATCCATCAGTGTATTAGCACAACTCAATTGGCAGTAATATTGAATGGCTCTCCATGTGAATTTTTTCACCCAACAAGGGGAATCAGGCAAGGTGACCCACTGTCACCATATTTGTTCATCCTTGCAATGGAGTTCTTATCTAGGAAACTTCATCATGCAATGGAAGATGGTAGTATTAAAGGTATTAAAGTGGTTGGTGATGCACCACCCATTAATCATTTGCTATTTGCAGATGATTGCTTGATCTTTACTCAAGCAAATCTCAGTTCAGTTCACAACTTGCTAGAAATTCTTGAAGATTTCAGTTCTATGTCAGGTCAACTTATCAATTTTGAGAAATCTTCTGTATACTTCAGTAAGAACACCGTACCAGACACAGCTGAAGGTCTCACAGATATTCTTGGTGTTAGGGCAATGAGTTCTAAAGAAAGTATTTGGGTTCTCCCTTACTTCTTGGTCATTCGAAACAAGAAGCTTTCTCAACAATTAAAGAAAGTTTTGAGCATAGGCTAAGTGGTTGGTCTTCCAAGTCACTTACACAAGCAGGGAGAGGCACTATGGTAGGATGTTTTAAACTCAGTTCCTGTGTATCAAATGGGTACTTTTCTTATACCAAATACCTTACTTGAAAAGCTCATCTCTATTCAAAGGAAGTTTTTCTGGGGATGTAAATCTAATAGAGGAGTTAATTTACTTGCATGGGACAAGCTTTGTGCACCTAAAAATAGAGGAGGCTTAGCTTTCAGAGATTTGGGAAAGTTGAACTTGGCATTAATCACAAAACTTGCATGGACATTATGTAATGATTCTGACCAGTTATGGGTACAGATTCTTAGAGCTAAGTATTGTGGGGAAGGAGAATTTAGGCACCGGACAACTTTTCCTTATTCTATTTCATGGGTGTGGAATGGTATTTAGAAAGGGCTACAGATTGTACAAAGTAACTACTTCATGGAGTTAAATGATGGCAAGACAATCAAAATCTGGCTAGATAAATGGGTTGTTGGATTAAACCATCCACCAACACCAGTTAGCCCTAATGCAAGTCAGTATGAGTATGTTTTCCAATTATTTCTGCTTAATTCTACTGATTGGAATGTTTCTTTGTTAAACAGGTTGTTTGATGCTCCTACTGCATACAAAATACAGAACATGTACGTTAACGGGAGTGAACAAGACAAAATGATATGGATGCCTGCTAAGGATGGTCATTTTTCAGTTAAAAGCACTTACAACTTTTTAGCTAACCAGATAGAACATGTGACTATACGAGGGAGGATTATCAGCAATGAAGTTTGGAAATCTTTATGGAGTACAAAAGTCCCACATAGAATTCAACTTTTTATCTGGAAATGCATTAGAGAAATTAATCCAACCAGGTGCAGGATTGCTTTCATAAACTCTCAGAATGGCATACAATGTGGTGTTTGTGGACGTGTTGAAGAGAGCATAGAGCATGTACTTCTCCATTGTAGGCATGCAAGAGCAGTTTGGAGAGGAGTTAACATTAATATTGCAGGAGTTCAAGATAGTGGAATATCGGTTTCTCAATGGGTGGAGTCTTGGTTTACGGATTCAGTTGTTTTCAACAATGAGAAGATCTTAGTGAGGCTAATGACTGCATGGATTATATGGAAGGACAGATGCGAGGCTGTTCATCAAGGGAGTACTCTAAATCCGTTTAACTTTGTTCATAGGATTAAATATCATACATCACAATGCATAGTCTCAATAACACCTGGAATGACTAACATTATTCCTTTAAGAGCATCCTCCCTAGTTTCTAATTGGCTTCCACCGGAAGTAGGAGTAATTAAAATCAATGTTGATGCTTCTTTTGACATAGATACATTTCAGTATGGGACTGGACTGATTTTACGTTCTTCTTCAGGAAATTGTGAAGGAATCAAGGGGAGTTTCAGAGATGGGGTACTCAATGCAGAGCAAGGAGAATGTATAGCAGTGCGTGAAGCTTTGAGATGGGCACAAATGAAAAACCTGCAATGTATACAGATTGAAGCGGATGCGAAGTTGGTTATTCAGGCAATACTCAATCAGCAGTCACTAGTGTGCCGGGAGAATAGGAATTTGATAAAGGAAATTCAGTTCCTTAGTAGAGGTTTTGTGTCATGTTCGTTTACTTATGTTGGGAGAGATGATAACCAAGTTGCAAATGGTATCTCTCAGTTTATTAGGAAGTCTAAGTCCTTCATAGAGAGCGTCTCTCATTTTCCTTCTTTTGTTATTGATCTACTAGCAAAAGCTCAAAACTCTGTTGCTACTCCAGTTTAATCATCAATGAAATTTTTAGTTTAACAAAAAAAAAAGAAAAAAGTATTGTTTTGCTTGATATATACTTCAAGATCCCACGTCATAGAATTATCCTTGAACCAAATACATGCTCTTCTTCCATGAACTGGTGTTTTCTCTGGGACCATTGTCAGCCCTCCTATGGTCGAGCGCCAAAACAGTTTACCAAATAATTACCGATCTGTAAACACGTTTACATAACAACTACCTCATGATCAACAAACCCCATTTATAAAATCTTTTCAAGAAATCGAAATCGAAAGCCAAGATAAAACAAGAAACAAAACAAACTGCCCATTCCAAATTGGATTAGATCAAGTTTATGATGAGTCAAGCTAGATTGCCTCTGCGCGCAGTGCAATCCGAGATTCTGAATCAATATATAAAGTTAAGCCCGTTTGGTATTGATTTTTTTCTACCAAAAGCACTTTGTAAAAAACTTGTACCAAAAATAGTGTTTGGTAAAAAAGATTGAAGTGCTTTTGGAGAGAAGCACTTCCATTTTAGGCATGTTTTTAAAAGCTACTCAAGACTAGCTAACTTTTAAAAGCCGAAGACCCATATAATTTGATTTAATTGATTCTCCATCTTAACCTTGTTATTTTATTAAAAACAGGTTTTACTCTAAACTATTTATATATCTACGTTTCTCATTTTTAATTATATTCTTCTCTTTTTCTTTTGAAACAATAATATTATTATTAATAATTAGAATATATCTGAAAATAATTTTAGAACATATTTATTTTTGTCATTGACTAAATCACAACACTTTTTTTTTTTTTTTTGAGAAATGTTATATTAAAGATTAGACCTAAGTCCATTACCTACAAACTCAGGTAGCTAGGCAAACAAAGAAAAAAAACTCCCCCACCCTGATGCAGACGAGTTTCGAACTCAGGTCGCCGGTATCATCCCCAACGACTTTACCACTGTACTACAGTTTGTTAGTTTCACAGTCTTGGTATGTTACAGTTTACCAACCGTCATGTTGCTTAATTTTCACAGCACATCCATGCACATCACAACAAAAAATCACTTTTTTAAAACTCTCATCAAGGGTCTGTTCGGTAGGGAGGAGGAATGCAGTTATGAGGGAGGAAATTCAGTGATTAAAGGAGGTAAATGAATTCAAGCCTAAAAATTGGGATTGAAACTCGTTTTTTGGCGGCAAATCCAACTTGTAGTTTACGCCTGAACAGACCCTCAACCTCGGTGTAATGGCCGCAAGTTGTTTAGAGACATTCAAGATATGACAAGAAGACCAAGGCTATTCAGTACTTAAAATTTACTAGAACCATAATGTGCAAAAAGTGACCACTTTCTTAATGCCATAACCATATAAACCTGCGATACAGGGATGATTCTTCAGGTGCTAATGAAAATCTAAACATCACAAGTATTTCCTAGTAGTAGCCAGCAGGTAAAACAACCATCTATGCATACGAGGTGCCTATCCATATATCTAACGTAACATTGCTTCATACATCCAGTAGTCCATCTCTAAATCAGGAACGTTTTGGTGGCACATACAGGATGTTATGTTCATCGCAAATTGTCTGCAAAAGGTAAACAAAGTAAATTTATTAGGGAACTCTGCAGCATGCCACAAACGGCAATTCAGCAACGAGCTTCAATCCCTAAAAACATTAGACGAAAGATAACCTGGAAATAGGTCTTGTTCTTCGCAAAAATTCTATTTAGAGAAACTAAGACAAGCGAATCGGGTTTCCCCTTCAACTGGTAGATTTGAAATCTTCCAGAAAATATTTATAAGATTTAAGAATATAACATAATAACACATGGTTATATGTTGGATGCAAGTCATATAAAAACCATAAAATATGGAAATTAGTAGATATGCGGAAATCAAAAGGTGCTTTATGCTGAGACAAAATTCTAACAACCAGCAATGAATAATAGTTGAAAATGATACTTTTAATGGCACACAAACTATAAGCTAACCTGTAATTCTCCAGAAAGTGTCTCTGACACAGAAAGCGTGTAGCAACCAGGAACAAATCTTCCTGGAAAATACAAATCAGCATGTATGTTATAATACCACTCTCATTAATCAAGCAGCATAACTGAAACCAATTAAATAATCTAATTTTCATTAAACATAGTCATCAGACACAAAAAATAGGAAAGAAGAACAAATACGGTGATAAGGAATATAACAACAGCAATTGAATAAGCAAAGGCCAAAACTTCAATGACTCTACTATATGATATTGAGAAAGGGTTGTTTCATTAATGGCCCAGTGTGTCTCTGTCTTCATATAATTTCTATTGAACCAAATGGTACGAATAAGTCATATAACTTCTATTGAACCAAATGGTACGAATAAGATTAAAAAAGAAAAAGTAAAAGCAACCGACTTTGTGCACAGAATAGTGAAGCACAATGGTTCTGTTTCATCCTCTTTCTAGAACCTAGATGCTGGAAGTGGAACTGCTTTAAGTTGTAAATGTAACAGCACCAAAATGAGCAAGTTTGAATAGACATTACATTTTCACAAGTAAGGATGTCAAATAAAAATTTACAATCAAGGATAACCTATAACCAAAAAGAAGCTATGCCTTCACTAATGTCATGACTCTCCATCTTACCAGAATTTTTTTCCCTGCAGCAGGAATATTAAAAGAATCCATATTTCTTGGAGCATATTCTTGTTTGCATTTTAAACAGTTAAACAACCCACTCTTTGTGGTGTGAAAGTCTGTAAGTGGACACCTAGCTACGAGGCGCGGTTGAGATTGGCTACACACTGAAACTTTGAGAGTAGGATATAATTTCGTCTTTGCTAGGGCACGAAGTTTTATCCATTCCTGGCCCTTTTTCCCATAAATTAGTACTTGCTGTTGCTTTTTTACTCAAATTTTAAGAGTTCATGGAATTATTCTTCTCACTACATGATCTGCAACCCGTTTTCTTTTTTCTTACAAGAGTAAAGTCTCTCAAGAGCTTCAGGATCACAAGCTCAAACAGGTTCTATGTATCAAAAGAAAGAAGAAAAGAATCGATACAATCAGCTGGGAAATATCAATCTTGTTCCCCTTTTACCTCTTAAGCTAGCACTACAAGATGTGGGACGATACGTTGAAAATCCCCATTTTTCAAAATAAATCAACAAACATTGAATTTTAATCTTGGGAAAACGCAAGTCAAGGGTCTCATAATAGGTACAATATTTGGAAACAAAGTAATTCTAGTTTTACTTACCAGTTCTCAACCACCTGGCAGCCCAACTTCTACTCGGATCCATGACAGAAATTATCCTGCAACGCCGTGCATAATCTTCAATATAAACACTAAAGAGAACGTGCGTTCATGAATAGATAACACTTACAAAGAGAACCTACCCGGTGAAATTCGAGGTAGTGCACTCATTTGCCATTTCTTGATCTTTGTCCATATTAAAAAATTGACAATTTTCACATCCCGATTCCCTGAACTGTAATGAGAAACAAAGCTAAATTGCAAGAAATGGCACTCCACCACAACTGACCTAGTCTGCATATTTTGAAGCATAATAATCGAATTCATAAGCTAGAGTAAGAAATAAACCTGGTCATAAGTTTTGACAAGCCTACAACGGAGGCAAGCCCTAAGGTCGTGTCCAAAAGAAGTTGGTATCTGTGCAACGCTGCTCATTTCTCCTGTATTTTATGATGTACACTATTTTAATTTTCCAATGATGACTTTAAAACTAAACAAAATTCAGAGAAAAAAAGTAATCAAAAATTAACCCAGTGTAGTAGTTAAAAGCCCTAGAAAAGCAGACGAAAAACAACTAAAAGAACCAAGAGACAAAAGGAGGAAAACTCGAACGTTCAAGAGTATGAACTGAAAGCCCTAGTAAGTGCAACTAAATGTAGTTGTATGGAAGATGTAGTAGACTAATTTTCCAGCACCATTAACGTTAACAAGAAAAAATAACCCTAAAGTTAAAGATAAAATGTACTAAAGAGAAAAACAAACCCTAAATTTTTAAAATAAAAACAAAAGAACAACAATGCATACCAGCAACAAGAAACCCTCGTGACTTTAGGAAGACGAGGAGAAAGACACAGAGGCTGTCCACTGCTGGGGATTTTAAAGCGATCGTTGTAATAAAGCCAGCAAGTGAAAGAGGGTGTTATTATAAAGGGAGTAGTATCAGGGGGGTGTTGGATGCGAATTACTAATGGGAATTGCCAATTTACTTGGGGCTGTACCAACCCAAAGGCACAAATGGTTTTTTGTCATGTATACATTTTGGTATACCCCTAATCTGTTGTAGGGCTTACGGCCCATGGATGTGCGGCCCAAATAGTAATGTAGGGTTCTCTCCATATATGTATATAAAGAACTTATACCATGTAATAGAGACATCTTCTATCAATAAGAAATACTTCTAAACGTTATCATGCACGAAGCCCTGACCAGAGCTGCGGTTGATTTTTCTTTTTTGGATGCGTTACCAGGTATTTTTCTTTTAACATAAGAATTTCGTTTTTATGAATATATTAGGGTTCTACGGATGAATAATTATAAAACATAGAGATTTCACCATTAGATTTCAACGAAATTTTAGTATGTTGTTAAATATTAAGTCAATCATTCACAACAAAAATTTCAGTTAAATCAGAGAATGATGTCATCTTCAAAAACTCTATACATGATAATATTTCCCGTTCAGAAAAACCCTAGTTTTGAACAGCGCCGTGAGAAATTAATATTTAAAATTCCAACCATTGGATTAATATTAAATTTTGGTATAAGTTAGATTATGATCTTATGTATCAACTGTAAAAATTTCATTACGATCCACCCACGGAAAGTACCTAAACATATAGGATGTTGATAATCGTGTCTGCAAAAACATGATTTAGGACTGTCATATTGCGTATCATATAACTTGTAATCCAACCGTTAGAATAATCTGAAAATTGGGTATGTTTATCACTACATGTTTTTACATCACTAGTAAAATTCTTATCAAAATCGGACATATATAAGATTGCCTATTGATCAGAACAGTTGAATAAAGAAACTTTTCAGTTTTAGGGTTAATAAAATGTTTAGCACACCGTCGGGCCTCCCATTGGTTCTTTGTGCCCAGAATGCTATCACATGATTATGCGTTGGATTTGACTTGACCGGTTTATTTTTGGAACCATAAAGAAATTTGGACAGTAACCGGAACACACCTTACAAATAACCATAAAGTAATTTGGTTTGCAAACGGTTTGCCGCTATTACAGCCATAAAGTAATTTGGTCAACAAAAATGTTTGTTTTTCCAAAAACCATAAAGTAATTTAGTTAGCAAACAAGAAATTTGGTTTGCAAACGGTTTGCCGCTATTACAGCCATAAAGTAATTTGGTCAACAAAAATGTTTGTTTTTCCAAAAACCATAAAGTAATTTAGTTAGCAAACAAGATACACCTGCTAAAATCGTAACGTAATTTGATTTGCAATTTTGATCATAAATTGGACGATGACTTTCGTGTTACCAATACAACCATTTAAAATAAAAATAAAAATGGTTTTTGTGTCTATCTTGACCATAAAGGAATTTGGTCTCACGAAAAATGGTACCGAAATTAGTCATTGTCGCAGAGAAGGGACTTCTGCCACACTAGTAGTGACGCAAATTTGGAGAAAACACCTAAGAATCCCGCCAATAAAAGGATGCAGACGGAGTTGCACTTTGTTTTCGCGGTGATTTAACGGATGTTGGTTCAAGCAATGCAAGGCTAGTACCAAAGTAGTTGCGAGCTACAAAAAGTACCGGAAAACTCTCAAACAAGAATCTCACTATGTGGAAGAAAAAAAACATCAACCCCTCAATTCCAGGATTTTATGGCATAAAGGACGCTGCCTCATCAGGGATACACCTGACTTTGCCTATGCCTGAACATTTAGTTTTTGTTTTATGGCTTACTAGACCTCATTGTAAATAGTTTTATTAGATGCTTTAATAAAGTACGTTGTAAGTCTTCATGGTCTACTATTTTCTTACTTAAATGAACATGTTCTTACCTTCTTGACGTTAGAATCAACAATTATTTGTAAGTATATATCTTTCTATTACGTGTGATAGAATTTTACTTTGTTTATAATAATATGTTGTTTAGCACGTGTATTAGAATGTAAAGGAGGTCATTCTAATTGAACAAAAATTCTCAAAAGTACCTGAGATAAACTGTTCATTTGTATGACGACATTCCCTCGTGATGTACTTAAAAGAATGTCTTATGGAGAGATCAAATGTCTATTCTGTTAGGGCATTGTCCGGTCAAACCCACTAGCGTTGGTATGTCAAGCTAGTTGTCAGTTTTAGGTGTCAAAATTCAATTCTTGATTTAGCCTACTAGAGTTTAGATTTCGGAAATGGGATATAGACAGAGTAGTAGAGACCTTGAAGACGAAGACTGTGAAGACAAAGAAGACATCAATTATTCTTCATCGACAAAAGGTTAGTAGGAGTTATGACTTTATGGATATTCTTCTATTTCTACTTTCTCTATTCTTTCGAAATATAGTCGACTACTTTAGTAGTAAT
>JAJJMA010291098.1:9808-31523 GCA_023529015.1 Papaver nudicaule | reverse complement strand
GTTAAAGAAACTCCTAGGCCTGTAAAGGACGTCAGCTAGGGGAATCAAGTCTGTGACGATCTGTGGGGGATCTAGAGGCGTAAGGAGTGCGACAATAGCCAGTTCGCTTGGAGGGTTGGAATTGGTCTCTGCTACATCCCAGACCGAAGTCTTATAGTAGGCTAGTGTTTGTAGACAGTTTGTACTGTGCGGTGTTCAATCTGAACGAGGTCCCGAGGTTTTTTTACAGGTCGTAGTTTCCTCGTTAAAAAAATCTCTGGTGTCTTGTGTGCTTTACTTTCCGCATTATATTCTCTGATTATATAATTAAAGCAAACACAAGAATTACGTTATTAATAAACCTGATCGTTGTCCCCAATCCATCCATTGGATTTACCATGACCTTGTCTTGTGTCGGACTGATCCTTTGAGATTCAAACTCAGGTTAACAGGTCTGGATATTGATTTTTGAGATCGTCCAGATCTGACCATAAGTCTCACGAGCCCAAACGAAAAGTTGGTTGTATTTCGGTACCCCTGCTTTTTCAGAATGGTAAGTACGAAATATGGAAAGGAAAAACCTTTCTAACCTTTAGCGAGGACGTTATGATTTATCAAGTAGTAAGATCCGGTCTTCGTCTTCAATGGTCTTCGTCTCGATTACCTAAAACTATCCTAGTCCGAGTTGTAGAGTAAGCTTATCAAGCATTGTGTTTTTGTCATCTAAACTTGACAACTGACTTGAGATAGCAACATCAGTGGGTTCAACCGAGCAATGCTCTAACAAGTGAACCTAAAATTCTAAACTCTCCAACATATTTCTTGAACAGGTCATTAGTGTACTGATTATTCTGCCACGACTTAACACATATCCACTTAATATTGTGCCACGACTTAGAACATAAGACAAAGTTCTGTCTTGCATGGGAGGACCTAAAGTCGATATCTATTTTGGCATATGCGAGGGGAGTGGTTGAGAACTGGTAGCCAAACTTGGACCGAGTCAGTACCAATGAAAACTCGTCCGAACAAACTAACTGGAACAACTCTTGAGCAAAACCAAACAATCTCTTCATGTCCAGAGTACATCGTGAATTCGAAGTTATGTTGAGCACCAGCGCATTAACTGGAGATCCACTAAGGTCTCGAAAAACCAATCAGACAGGCAACTGGAAAGACAAAGAAAACTCGTTTCACATAAATTTCGTGGCCAAAGAAAAAATTCCGATTTTGTAAAACCATCAACTATAGAACTCAAAGACTGAGAAGGGGTTGTCGTGAATTTAGAAAACATCATATGAAAGAAAACTGCATAAAAACTGAAGCAATCATGTGAAAAAACAGGGGTACCGAAATACAACCAACTTTCCGTTTGGGCTCGTGAGTCTTATGGTAAGATATGGACGATCTCAAAAATCAATATCCAAATCTGATAACCGGAGTGGGATCACAAGTGATCGATCCAACTCAAGATAAATCTTGGCAAATCCCCTGGATGTATTATGGACCAACTCGACGGTTATTAATAACGTACTTCTTGTGTTTGCTTTAATTATATAATCAGAGAATATAATGCGGAAAGTAAAGCACACAAGACACCAGAGAGTTTTTTAACGAGGAAACTACAACATGTAGAAAAACCTCGGGACCTCGTCTAGATTGAACACCACACAGTACAAACTGCCTACAAACACTAGCCTACTATAAGACTTCGGTCTGGGATGCAACAGAGACAAACTCAGGCCCTCTAAGCGAAATGGCTAATGTTGCACTCCTTACGTCTCTAGATCCCCCACAGATCGCCATGCACTTGATTCCCCTAGCTGACGTCCTTTACAGGCCTAGGAGTTGCTTTAAACGTTTTTAAAGGCTTATGTCAACAATACCGGCTTTGGAACCTTAATTACTGACTGTATGTTTGAACTGTCCTCTTCAGTTTGACATACACAAAGTGACTTCCTTCGGATTGCTCCAGGTCATACGGAAATCTACTTACAAACGGGGGCTGATAAGTAAACCGAGTTAATTATGCCTAACTTGTCTCTACCTAAGTTGTAAAAAGAATCACTTAAGAAACTTATACAACTGGAGATAACTAGGTCTTACAACACCTAGTGCAGTCGTGCGTTGCTTCCTTTCAACCTTGTGTGTAACATATCAATTCTTGAATAACCTTATTGCATAAGAGAAGGATTAAATAATAGACAAGAACGTGATCAGGTTACCAAGGTTACATGTTAATCTGATAACAACCACAGAGGTACGTTATCGCCTACCTGTGCTTCCCAACTCTCAAGAGAAGTCTTTATAGTCGTTAAGTAAATCCCACAGAGGAACTGCTACCTAATAGAGGATGACTATACCACAACAAGCTTACACCGAAGTGCAAAGAGTTTACGATCAATTCCACAGAGAAACTTCACGTATGCTTGATGCTTGTGGTTTTCGTTCTTTAACCCTTTATTTATAGCACTCAATAAGATAGGTTGCTTAGGAATAAAGCAACTAGTTTCTTAACCTACAAGTTAGCAAGTGCCCGTGTAAACGAACCCCTTACTTGTCTTGCACACAAAGAAACCCTAGATTTATCTTAATTGGAAATCTTTAAACATTTATCTGCCAAGTGTTATATTAGCTCAAAAACACTTCAAGATAGAGATCCAACATACCAGAGATAATATTTATCTTATTGACACATTGAGATTCGTTAGATGGACCACATAAGATATTCTGATAAGCACAAGTTCAACTAAGAGATAAAGGGGGTCAGAAGTTTAACATTCACTTGGACGGTTCGGGAACCGTCCGACTGGATTACGGCCAAATTCATCGAATCTGTGGTTCACGTACATGTGCGTGTACAAATTGACTTTTTGGGACTCGGAAGAAAATTTCGGAGTCACTGTTCACGAACCGGTTCGTGAACCGCCGTTGCCCAGATTAGGATTTAACCGGTTCCGCTGGAATTCTGGGATGGGCTAGTACTTAGACGTGTTATTACGCCCTCAGCTATAATCCACTGGACTCTGCTCTAGCACACTCTTTTAGATTCATTTGTTTCCTACATGTGATTTGCAAGTAAACCATTACACTGGAAAGGGCATCAAATCTATCTCATGCATCTTGTAACCTTAGTATTGTGGGAAGAATACTAACATAACTCATGGTTATGTAGACAAGAATACAAAATCTCAATCGCTATAACTCTACTAAAGTAGCCTACTATTTCGAAAGATAGAATAAGTAGAATAGAAGAATTTCCATAAAAGTCATAACTCCTACTAACCTTTTGTCGATGAAGAATATTCGATGTCTTCTTTATATTCACTGTCTTCGTCTTCAAGGTTTCTTCTACTTTGTCTATATCCAAATTCCAAAATCTAAACTCTAGTAGGCTAAATCAAGAATTGTGTTTTGACACCTAAAACTGACAACCAGCTTGACATACCAACGCTAGTGGGTTTGACCAGAAAATGCCCTAACAATCTCCCCCTTTGTCAATTTTAGTGACAAAACCAATTTACATATGGATTCAAAAGATATACAATAAAGATCTAACCCAGATGTATATTGATTTCTTGAATTCTTCAACTTCTCCTTTGAGTCTTGATGTGTTCGTTTAACTCATGTTGAAAAATTCTAGACAGCACCACAACATGTCCATCTCAAACAACCACAAAGGTACGCTCGAGCTTACATGGGTTAATATGCTAATCCACATGTTGTTTGTGCAAAGAGTAAGAATCAGAGCAACTTTAAAGTCTCTGTACCAAAACTTATAAAGTGATTCTACTCATTCTTGATATGAAGCTCCCCCTTAATCTTTATACCTCTTTTTGCCAGATTGGTATGAAGCCCAATATTTACTCCCCCTTACTTGATACTTTCGAAAAAGTACATAAGTAAACAATAGGGTGTTCTCCCCTTATGGTTATGAACTACAAGAACAAGAAACCATATGTATTCTCCCCCTATTTGTCACAAAAATATGACAAACTAGTTGAGACTTAGGGTTTCAAGCCTATAGAGATAGTCATGTCAAGGATGTACTGGCATATCAAGTTTAAGATGACATAACTAGGAAATCAGAACGAGGATTTCGAAATTGATTCATCTTTGGAAAAATATAGATACACTTTTCTCCTAATATTCCACATCCACGCTCCCCAAAAAGACTTGTTATTAAGCGCAAGCTCATTTAAGAACTCTCCCCCATGTGGTGTTATTCAACAAAGAACAACTACAAGCCTAACTTGGACAAACAAATTAATGTATCCAGTTTTCTTTGTTTACAATCTCCTTTCCATAGCCAATTTCTTGGAAAAGAGTTTATGATTTTGAGCTTGTGGAAATCCTAAAAATCATATAATCAAAAGTTTCTTGATCGTGAGAAAAAGCATAACTTTTGTAACATGACATAACTTTGCATCACTACGAAGTAATGGAAAAAGCTATGTATTGCAATAAGATTGAGGTAGACAAATAAAGTATTACAAACATCATTAATAATTATCTAAAAAGAACTTTTATTAATGAAATAAAGTAGTACATGTTGAAAAACTCTAAAAATCATGAAAAAGCAAACTATTAGTATGAAGGCACGATAACAAAGTTGTATGACCTCAACTTTTGTCTTCACAGTCTCGAGATATGACTTCATCAAAGAATTGATCTATGATGCATGCAGTATTCCTACTATCTTCTTCGGAAAGACCAGTTAAAGCAGGTAACAATGATGTATAATGAGCAAAGCTATTTCTGAAGCGTTGGGCTTTGACTTCATGAAACATAGCTTTCTTCCTTACGTAATCGATTTTATACAGAAAGTACTTCCTCATTTGAGTGAATTCATCAATTGTTTCTCTCGAGTTAATAGAATGAGTCTCTGGATTAAGAAACTTATGGATGTAATCCAAGATTTCTGCAGGAGTCCTCTTTCTCTTGCGTGTAATCCCTTCACAGAGCTCAACTTTCACAGCTTCACCTTTACAACTCCTCGTAACACTCCTTGTAATATGAGTCATCTTTGTGTATGACTTCCAGGATGTATGAATATATATGTATGTATATACATATATATATATATATATCTTTCAAGGTAATCTTCCAGAAATTGCGACGCGGACGGTTCACGAACCGGTTCGCATACTGAAACACCAAACTCTGACGATTAGAGTTTATACAGTCTGTAAACACAAATTTCCATGGAGTAAAACTCTTTGAGAAATATGTTTATAATATTTCTACTAGTGACTTGAACAACCACAATACCAGAAACGAATTCCTGATATCAACTGCATGCCTCGCACATACAAGTCATAATGTGAGGATGCATCCTCAATTTGCACTTAAGCAGTTGGAGTGTGAGTACTAGACTCACACGGGGTGTTGATTGTAGAGTGGTTGCTAGAGATTGATTCGGGCTGAGAGTTTTTCTTACCCTTTTCATTTCCACTTGAACTTTTCACGTTTTTCAACGCTTCCTTGAATTTCTTCATGGCTTTGTTCATTCTATCCATGTCGGCATGGAGCTTATTTACAACTCGCATGTTTCCCTTAAGATGCCGACACCTTCCTTGGACATGTCCAGATTTTCCACAGTACTGGCAGCTCTTGGAAGGTTTCTCATCCCGGGTTTTAGCTTTCTCAGGTACACCCTGGTTTTTTCCATTAAATGGAGAACTGGATTCAACCATAATGAAAGTACTGTTATTGATGTATGTGTTACTATTGTACCCTAACCCATTGGTGTTTCCAAAGGCTTTTTGACCAAATAACATTGCTGCTACTTTATCTGAGATACCAGATAGTCTTTGGAGATCATTCTTTAGGGCATCAATTTATTTATCTTTAAGCGATAAAGTTGAGGAGAGATCACTACTTAATTTCTCAAGTTCATGATCTTTTAGGAGAAGGGTTTTCTCTACCTTTTCAAGATCAAATTTCAACTGAATGTTTTCTTGAAATAGGTCCTTGCTTTTACTGATCAACTTATGAATTAAGTCATCAGCTTCATCTGAAGTATCTGCCATTAAGGCAATTTCTTCATGATCAAGTTCAAATTCATGTTGGTCAGACATATCATCGAACCGAGCTGAGAGAGCATTATCCCTTTTTATGGTATTCCTTACTAGGGCATATGTCTTTCATGTGTCCAAAGCCTCGACACTTGAAACATTGCACATCATCAAGATCATCCTCATCCCGATCAGGATTAGGTTTCAATGCTGGTAAGGATCCACTACTCCTGAATCGCATGTCTCTTCTAACTCTGAAAAGATCTTTGAGTTGTTGTGTAATCAGAGACAGTTTAGTTTCCACTTCTTCATTGTCAAGGTCTTCACACTCATCAGCCCATGACAATTTTTGTGGAGAGGAGGTGCACGGAGTGCTTACAGCTTCAAAAGCGATATATTTCTTTTCATCTTTTCGCTCACGATCGAAGATCTTTAACTTAATAACAAGGCCACTTCTTGTTATATATGTCTAAGCCGTGAACTTGTTGGATGGCATGTTTGTTTGATTCGTACCTTGAGGTAATGAACTCAGAATTTTACACACAATGTCCCTTTCTGGAATAACTTTTCCTAAGGTGTGACATGCATTCATTATCTCAGACAATTTGTGGTTAAATTCTTCAAAGGTATCATCCTCAAGCATTCGAAGGTTTTCCCAGTCAGACATGAGGTTATGAAGTCTAGCTTCTTTCTCTGTTGAATTCCCTTCGAACACGGTCCTTAATCTATCCAAGCCTCTTGGGAGGTTTCACATGTGGGCACGTGATGGAAAAGATCAGGTAACTGCATGAATGATAGCGTTTATCCCATCATAGTTTTGCCTGGCGGCTTGACTTTCCAGGTCACTGTATTCACCAATGTCTTTGGGGACAGAATAACCTTCTACCAGGATAGTTGGACGTGTGTATCCCTTTTCGACAAAGACCCAGGTTTTGAAATCCCGAGCTTGCAAAATCGATCTCATTGCAGTTTTCCACCATAGGTAATTTGTGCCATCAAACTTTGGTGGTACGTTACAAGCTCTTATGCTTTGCTCCATAACTCACAAGCCGCGATAAACACAGACATTTACGCCTTTAATGTGTTTACCGGCTTTGATAACAATTGAAAAAGCAGGGGTACCGAAATACAACCAATTTTTCGTTTGGGCTCGTGAGTCTTATGGTAAGATATGGACGATTTAAAAAATCAATATCCAAATCAGATAATCGGAGTGGGATCACAAGTGATCGGTCCAACTCAAAATAAATCTTGGCAAATCCCCTGGATGGATTATGGACCAACTCGACGGTTATTAATAACGTACTTCTTGTGTTTGCTTTAGATATATAATCAAAGAACATAATGCGGAAACTAAAGCACACAAGACACCAGAGATTTTTTTAACGAGGAAACCACAACCTGTAGAAAAACCTCGGGACCTCGTCCAGATTGAACACCACACAGTACAAACTGCCTACAAACACTAGCCTACTATAAGACTTCGGTCTGGGATGCAGCAGAGACCAACTCAAACCCTCCAAGCGAATTGGCTACTGTCGCACTCCTTACGCCTCTAGATCCCCCACAGATCGTTACGCACTTGATTCCCCTAGATGACGTCCATTACAGGCCTAGGAGTTGCTTTAACCGTTGTTAAAGGCTTATGTCAACAATACCGGCTTTGCAACCTTAATTACACTGTATGTTTGAACTGTCCTCTTCAGTTTGACATACACAAAGTGACTTCCTTCGGATTGCTCCAGGTCATACAAAAATCTAGTTACAAGCGGGGGCTGACAAGTAAACCGAGTAAACTATGCCCAACTTGTCTCTACCTCAGTTGTAAAAAGAATTACTTAAGAAACTTATACAAACGGAGCTAACTCGGTCTTACAACACCGAGGGCAGCCGTGCGGTACTTCCTTTCAACCTTCTGTGTAACGTATCAGTTCTTGAATAGCCTTATGGCAGAAGAGAAGGACTATAGAATAGACAAGAATGTGATCAGGTTACCAAGGTTACAGGTTAATCTGATAACAACCACAGAGGTACGTTATCGCCTACCTGTGCTTCCCAACTCTCAAGAGAAGTCTTTATAGTCGTTAGGTAAATCCCACAGAAGAACTGCTACCTAATAGAGATGACTATACCACAACAAGCTTACACTGAAGTGCAAAGAGTTTACATTCAATTCCACAGAGAAACTTCACGTATGCTTGATGCTTGTGGTTTTCGTTCTTTAACCCTCTATTTATAGTACTCAATAAGATAGATTGCTTAGGAATAATGCAACTAGTTTCTTAACCTACGAGTTAGCAAGTGCCCGTGTAAACGAACCCGTTACTAGGCTTGTACACAAAGAAACCCTAGATTTATCTCAATTGGAAATCTTTAAACATTTATCTGCCAAGTGTTTTGTTAGCTCAAAAACACTTCAAGATAGAGATCCAACAGACCAGAGATAATCTTTATCTTATTGACACATCGAGATTCTTTAGATGGACCACAGAAGATATTCTGATAAGCACAAGTCCAACTAAGAGATAAAGGAGTCAGAAGTTTAACCCGTGTGAAATTCTAGAAGAATATTCACTTGGATGATTCGGGAACCGTCCTACTGGATTCCGGCCAAATTCATCAAATATGTGGTTCACGTACATGTACGTGTACATATTGACCTTTTGGGACTCAAAAGAAAATTTCGGAGTCACTGTTCACAAACCGGTTCGTGAACCGTCGTTGCCCAGATTAGGGTTTAACTGGATCCGCTGGAAGTTCTGGGCTTGGCTAGTACTTAGACGTGATATTACGCCCTCGGCTATAATCCACTTTACTCTGCTCTAGAGTACTCCTTTAGATTTATCTGTTTCCTACATGTGATTTGCAAGCAAACCATTGCACTGGAAAGGGCATCGAATCTATCTCATGCATCTTGTAACCATAGTATTGTGGGAACAAATACTAACATAACTCATGGTTAGGTAGACAAGAATATAAAATCTCAATCGTTATAACTATACTAAAGTAGCCGACTATTTCGAAAGATAGAATAAGTAGAATAAAAGAATTTCCATAAAAGTCATAACTCCTACTAACCTTTTGTCGATGAAGAATATTCGATGTCTTCTTTATATTCACTGTCTTCGTCTTCAAGGTCTCTACTACGTTGTCTATATCCCAATTCCGAAATCTAAACTCTAGTAGGCTAAATCTAGCATTGTGTTTGATACCTAAAATTGACAACCAGCTTGATATACCAACGCTAGTGGGTTTGACTGGACAATGCCCTAACATCATGAATGAGCACTTAATCAGTAGAGTGGAAGAAAAACGGGTTAATTAATTGAATGTTTGAATCCGAATAACCATATGGATCGTCTTCGGAATCACCAAAATAACCTTCCATCATGTGTTTAAGCACTGTGAAATCTCCCCAATAAAATCGTTTTAGACCAGGGAACCTAGGGAGAGAATTTGTTTAAGAACAACAGCCATTAGACGGATAAAAACGGATACAAAAACACTGAAACATTGTCGAAAAACAAACGAAGAGGAAGCATGCTTTTTAACAAACGGTTGACAGGCTTGTAAAGAGAGGAAAGCTTAAAATAGAGTCAAGATTTAATCGACGAAGACACCAACTATACCAAATGAAAGGAAAACCAAAAAACAAATTATTGCCTCACACTATCTCGACGAACACAAACCAACACCAAATCAACTTATTCTTTCTTTTTCTTGTTCTTCTTCTTCTTCCTTCCGATCATAAGTAAGGGTGGCCTTAACTTAAAGAAAAAGAACCCGCCAACTGCTGGAAAATTGCGTAAAAGATCATTTGAATGACATGGAATTGAAAAAAGGGAAAGAAATGGAGATCAAGGTAGGAATTGGAAGGATTTGGGTTAGCTCGGTGTCACTCTGATTCACAGGGCAGTGGCTTTTTTAAGGGTTTTTCTTACTTTTGTCAGTTTCTTTAAAAAATGATACTCCCTCCGTTTCAAAAAGATAGGCACGTTTGACTTTTTTTTCGAAAATTAAGGTTTTAAATGAACTAACCATTAGAGTTTTTTTTATTGTTTTTTCTGTTTGATTGGTTTAATGTTGACAAGTGTCATGGGTTAATAAAAAAAAATGACTATAATATTGGTTTTATTAAGTTTTTTAATTTTTGGTCAAAGTCAAATGTACCTATCTTTTTGAAACGGAGGGAGTAATTTATTTTTCCTTTATGTCCAAAATTTAGATTTATAAGTTTTCAAAAGACTTAAGTTTATGTTATGCATAATGTAAAACAATTTATATAATTCACATGGAATTACATCTAGTATAATTATTTACTTAGACTTCCACAAAAATTATGAAGCATGACTGTTTTTTTTTTTTTTTGGCTCATTATCTTGACCTAAGAGTGTTACTTGTGAAAAGCCAAGGGTATCGAAATACAACCAACTTATCATTTGGGTTCGTGAGTCTTATGGTAAGATATGGACGATCTCAAAAATCAATATCCAAATCTGTGATAACCTGAGTTGGATCACAAGTGATCAGTCCAAATGCAAGACAAGACTTGGTGAATCCCTCAAAAGGATTAAGGACTAAATGCATGTTATAATATCGTACTACTTGTGTTTGCTTTAATTATATAATCAAAGATATAATGCGGAAAGTAAAGCACACAAGACACCAGAGATTTTTTTAACGAGGAAACTACAATCTAGTAGAAAACCTCGGGACCTCGTCCAGATTGAACACTGCACAGTACTAACTGTCTACAAACGCTAGCCTACTATCAGACTTTGGTATGGGATGTAGCAGAGACCAATTCCAACCCTCCAAGTGAATTAGCTATTGCCGCACTCCTGAAGTCTCTTGGATCTCGCAAGACCCTACGCACTTGATTCTCCTAGATGATGTCCTTTACAGGCCTAGGAGTTGCTTTAACCGCTGTTAACGGCTTTTTGATAACTTCGGCTTTGCATCCTCTCTTACCATGTGTATGTTTCGATTTTTCCTCTTCGGTTTAACATACGAAAGTAAATTCCTTTGGATTTCTCCAGGTCATACGGAAATCTACTTACAAGCGGTGACTGACAAGTAAACTATGCCCAACTTGTCTCTACCTCAGCTGTGAACAGATTCACTTAAGAAACTTACACAACCGGAGCTAACTAGGTCTTATAAACACGAACGTGCAGCCGTACGTTGCTTCAGTTAAAACCCTGTATGTAACGTATCAATTCTTAAATTATTGCAGAAGAGAAGGACCGCAGAATAGACAAGAACGTGATCGGGTTACCAAGGTTACAGGTTACTCCGATAAATACCACAAAGGCAAATATCTCCTACCTGTGCTTCCCAACTCTCTAGAGAAGTCTTTATAGTCGTTAGGTAAATCCCACAGAGGAACTACTAATAAAGGATGACTACCACAATAAGCTTACACCGAAGTGCAAAGAGTTTACGATCAATTTGACAGAGAAATTTCACGTATGCTTGATGCTTGTGGTTTTCGTTCTTTAATCCTCTATTTATAGCTCTCAATAAGATATGTTGCTTTGAGATAAAGCAACAGATTACTTGTGCTACAAGTTAGCAAGAGCACGTGTAAAACATGCCTGTTACTTAGCTTGCACACAAATAAACCTAAGTTAATCTCCTTTGAAATATTTTAACATTTATTTGCCAAGTGGTTTGTTAGCTCTTAACCACTTCAAGATAGAGATCCAATAAAAAGAAGAACACCATAATCATATTGACTCATTGAGATTCGTTAGATGAACCACATAAGATATTCTAGTGATAAAGATCAAGACCAACTAAGTGTAAGGAGTTATCTGTTAAACCTGCGTATTATCCCTCAGATAACCACCAGACGGTTCGCAAACCGACTGGACTTGGAATCTAGGCCTAAAACATCACTCCCCATTTTTCACGTAAATGTACGTGTAGAAAACGACGTTTTGGAACTTAGAAGAAAAATCCGGAGTCATTGTACGCGAACCTGCGTGTTTCCAAATTAGGGTTTAACTGGATCCACTGGAAAGTATTTGGGCTGGGCCAATTTCCGTACTTAGACGTGTATACGTCCTCAACTGTAATCCATGACTCTGCTCTTAGAGTTACTCCTTAGATTCATCCATTCTCCTACATGTGATTTGCAAGCAAATCATTGCAATGGAAAGTGTATTGAATCTATCTCATGTATCTTGTAAACTTAGTACACCGGGAAAGTATACTAACGTAACTCATGGTTATGTAGACAAGATAACAATCTCAATTGCTATAGTATCTCTACTAAAGTAGGCGACTATTTCGAAAGATAGAATAAGCATAATGAAGAAATTTCATATAATGTCACAACTCCTACTAACCTTTTGTCGATGAAGAATATATGATGTCTTCTTGGTAATCTCTGTCTTCGTCTTCAAGGTCTCTACTACTTTGTCTGTATCCCAATTCTGAAATCTAAACTCTAGTGCGCTAAACCAAGAATTGTGTTTTGACATCTAAACTTGACAACTAGCTTGACATACCAACACTAGTAGGTTTGACCTAGTAATGCTATAACAATATCCCTCTTTGTCAATATTAGTGACAAAACCAGTATTATATATGGATTAAAAAAAACAATAAAGCTTTATTCAAGATGTATCTTGATTTCTTGAATTCTTCAACATCTCCTTTGAGTCTTCATGTGTTCTTTTTAACTCATGTTGAAAAACTCGTAGACAACACCTACAATATATCCAACTCAAACAAGTTCGAGTTTACATGGGTAATCAATTAACCTACATGTTATTTGTGCAAAGAGTAGTAATCAGAGCAACTTTAAAATTCGTGTATCAAAAAATTAAAGTGATTCTACTCATCTTGGTATGAAGCTCCCCCTTAATCTTTATATCTCTTTTTGCCAGGTTTGACGTTGACGCCCAATATTTACCCCCCCTTACTTGATACTTTGAAAAAGTACATAAGTAAGCAATATGGTGTTCTCCCCTTATGGTTGTGAGCCACAAGAACAAGAGACCATATGTATTCTCCCCCTATTTGTCACAAAAATACGACAAACCAGTTGAGACTCGGGTTTCAAGCCTATTAGAGATAGTCAAGACAAGGATATTCTTGCATATCAAGTCTAAGATGACATAACTAAGAAATCAGAACGAAGATCTCGAAGTTGATTCATCTTTGGAGAAAAATATAGATACAACTTTCTCATAAATTCCACATCCACGCTCCCCACAAAGATTTGTAATTAAGCGCAAGTTCAATTATGAACTCTCTCCCATTTGATGTTATTTGGTAAAGAACAAAAATATATGCCTCTACAAGTAAAGACATAAACAAAGCATAATTAGACAAACAAATTACAAATAATATGTATCCAATTTCTTTGTTGATTTTCGCTTATCCTAGCCAGTTTCAGAAAAAAAAAAGTATATGATTTCTTAATTCGTGGAAATCAAGAAGTCATATAATCAAAGTTTCTTAATATGGAGAAAAAACATAACTTTTGTAGCTTTACATAACTTTGAGTCATCACAAAAGCAATGAATAAAGTCATGTATGCAGCCCTGATTATCGTTCTTGAAAAAGGAGGGGTACCGAAATACTACCAACTTTTCGTTTTGGCTCGTGAGTCTTATGGTTTAGGTCTGGACGATCTCAAAAATCAATATCCAAACCTATAACTGGAGTTGTTAAACCTCGACAAAGAGTACTTTGGAGTCAACTCTACAGTTAGGCAATAACGTACTACTTGGTGCTTTAATTATACTATCAGAGATATAATGCGGAAAGTAAAAGCACACAAGACACCAGAACGTTTTTTTTTAACGAGGAAACTGCCTTGCAGAAAAACCTCGGGACCTCGTCCAGTTTGAACACCGCCCAGTACAAACTGACTACAAACACTAGCCTACTATAAGACTTCGTTCTGGGATGTAGCAGAGACTAACTCAAGCCCTCCAAGCGAATTGGCTACTGTCGCCTTCCTTACATCTCTAGTTCCCCACAGATCGTCACACACTTGATTCCCCAAGCTGACGTCCTTTACAGGCCTAGGAGTTGCTTTGACCGATGCCAAAGGCTTGTGTCAACAATACTGGTTTTTCAACCTTACTGTTGACGTATGGTGTAACTTTCCTCTATCAGTTTACCACACACAAGATGACTTCCTTCGGATTGTTAAATCCAGGTCATACGGAAATCTACTTCACAAATCGGGGCTAACACGCAAACCAAGTAAGCAATGCCCAATTCGTATCTACCTCAGTTATACACGAAGAATCACTTAAGAAACTTGTATAACTGGAGCTAACTAGGTCTTACAACACCAAGTGCAGCCGTGCGTTGCTACCTTTCCAACCTTGTTGAGTAACGTATTAGTTCTTGAATAGTCGTATATCAGAAGAGACGGACTTTATAATAGACAAGAACGTGATCAGGTTACCAAGGTTACAGGTTAATCCGATTTCAACCAAAGATGGTTTCAATCTCCTACCTGTGCTTCCCAACTCTCAAGAGAAGTCTTTATAGTCGTAGGGAGTTCCCAGAGGAGCTGCAACCTATAGAGGATGACTATACCACAACAAGCATTCACCGAAGTGAAAAGAGTTTACGCTACCTTCCCTAAGGACCTTCACGTATGCTTGATGCTTGCGGTATTTGTCCGTAGACACCTCTATTTATAGAACTCAATAAGATAGGTTGCTTTGGAATAAAGCAATCAATTACTTGTCCCACAAGTTAGGGAAACCCTAAACTTGACAACCAAGTAATAGAGATTAATCTCAATTGGAATTCTTTTTATAATTATCTGCCAAGTGTTTTGTTAGCTCAAAAACACTTCAAGATAGAAATCCAACAGACCAGAGATAATCTTATCTTATTGACTCATTGAGGATCGTTAGATGGAACACAAAAGAGTTTATGTTTTACACAAGTCCATCTAAGAGATAAAGGAGTTTTGAATTTTACTCAGAGTGAAATTCTAAGAGAATCTTCACTAAATCCGACACCAGCAAGATGACTACCGTCAGGTTCACGTACTGGTACGCGAATAAAATAGCCATCTCGAACTCAGGGAATTTCCGAGTTTCTGGTACGCAAACCGGTTCGTGAACCGTGCGCCTGTCAGATTTCGTCAAATCTGGATTCCGCTGGAAGTACTGGGCTGAGCCAGAACTTAGACGTGTGAACGCCCTCAGCTGTGATCCATGGACTCTTTGCTCAAGAGTACTCCTTTAGATTCATCCATATCCAACTAACAGTTTGCAAGCAAACCATTGCAATGGACACATGGCACCGAATCTATCTCATTCATTCTTGTACTCACAGTATTTGTGGGATCAAACACTGGTCATGACACAAGGCCACGTTACACAAGAATACGATCTCAATCGCTATTATCACTACTAAAGTAGTCGACTATATTTCGAAAGAATAGATGAAGTAGAAATAGAAGATATCCATAAAGTCATAACTCCTACTAACCCCTTGTCGATGAAGAATAATTGATGTCTTCTTTGTCTTCACAGTCTTCGTCTTCAAGGTCTCTACTACTTTGTCTATATCCCAATTCCGAAATCTAAACTCTAGTAGGCTAAATCAAGAATTGAGTTTTGACACCTAAAACTGACAACTAGATTGACATACCAACGCTAGTGGGTTTGACCAGACAATGCCCTAACAGTTCTTTCCTCACCGTATCTGAAAAGGGATTACTTGGTGAGTGTGCACAAGTTCACCACTAGTGGTTAAAACATGATCTTCTCAATCAGTGGGTTTTTCACCACAAGTAGTTTTCGGCTTAGAATGTTTGTCTTTCCCTTGTTCTTGTTTTTCACCAGTAACCCAAGCATCTCATGAAGTGATTACCTTATTCGAAGGTTTTCTTTGAAAATCAACCACATTTTTTCCATGATTTCTCTTTGGGTGGCCTTTATAGGATAATGATTCCCTTCGGCACTTATTGATCGACCAATATTCTTTGACATCCACTTGTAAATGGTTTTAGGAGCAATATGATTTTTCTTCCCATATTTCTCAATAAGGTTTCTTGAGAGAAGATTTGATTGACTATTCTATTGCAAGTTAGTCGATATCCAATTAGGAACATCAGATCTAGTCTTCGCATTTACAAAGTATTCCTTTCTATGGCGATTAGGAGAGAACTTTGTAGAGCGTTTATAGGCAAAAGTCGGTTTATCATAATACTGATTTTTATGACTAAAGGTTGGACGTTCACAACCTACATTAAGATGATTAGCCTTGTTGTTTGATCTGGTTTAATGTCCAACACACTTGCATCATTACAAATGTTGGTTTTTTTTCGTTTCTTTTATGGAATCTGCATCTTCTTTCCAAGTGACCTTCATTACCACAATAAAACCAACGTTTAGTAACAAAAGAAGTGTGATGCTCATAGTTACCTTGATGTTGTCGAGCATGATTGGCTTTGCTCTTTTTTATCCTTGACTTGTGGTAGAGGTATTTCACTTTTAACAACCGTGGTAGCCTTTGGTTGAGAAGAATCCTTAACCTTGACATATTTCGCCTCTTTGTTAATAATTGGAGCGTCTATTCCTCTATAGCCCAATCCTCGTGCGTCACAATGATTTTTACTCGCTCCTAACATTGAAGTTGATTTATCCGAGCTATTGTTGAACTTTTTCAAATTTTCTTTCAAACTTAAGTTCTCTTCTTCCAATATTTATATCTTTTCATAAGTATTGAATGGATCATTCTTAGATGAATCACCATTTTTAAGATTGTCTAGTTCAGCTTGAAGAATTTTCTTCTCGATCATAACCTTCAGAGATTAGCAATTTGAGACTACTAATTTCTCAATTATAATCGTGTGTACCAGTAGCATCAAGTTCATTTTGCAAGGTAACATTTTGACTACGAAGCCTGTCAATTTCAACCTTTTTACAAAACAAGGTCCTCTGAGTTTCTGAAAGTTTCAGAATACATTATTTGATAAGGTTATTCGTAATAGTATCTTCATGATATACTTCTTCATCAGAGTCAGAACTCGTGTCCTGATCAGAGTTCCTAGCAGCATAGGCTTCATGATTTGTCTTACACTCTTGATAAACATTTGACATATCATCAAGAATTGCAATGTAAGATGGATTCTCTTTTGCATCTTTGATAGGGAAATTAGAGGATATATGCCCAAACCAAGACACTTGAAGCATTGAACATTATCATCAACACAATTGAGTTTCTCAAGAGAAGAAGATGATGTATGTTTAGATAATCCATTTTTGCATTTTTTTAAACTGATGTGGAGATTTATCACAATGCTAGTTTGTGATTCACTAGATTTATCATTAGTTGTACTAGTACGGTTCACGAGCTTAAGGGCAATACCTATCTCTTTTCTCAAGAGATTTTTGACATGTTGTGTGATTATGGATATAGTAGAGCTTAATTCCTTTTCAAAACGATCATCACACATATCAACCTGGAAAGTGTTGATTTTATCAGAATAGGTAAATGGAGGGCTAACGGCTTTAAAAACAATTGATCTTTTTCGCTCATGATCAAAGACTTTAAGTTTACTAACAAGTTCACTTCTTGTTATTGTTAAGCCGTGTACTTCTTGGATGGCATGTTTATTTGAGTCGTATCTTGAGGGTAATGACCTCAAAATTTTCCACACAATGTCCCATTCCGGAATAGCTTTTCCTAAGGTGTGACATGCATTCACAATCTCAGACAATTTGTGATTACATTCTTCGAAGGAATCATCCTCAAGCATTTGAAGGTTTTCCCAGTCATACATAAGGTTTTGAAGCCTTACCTCTTTTTCTGCTGTATTCCCTTCGAACAGGTCCTTAATCTTTTTCAAGTCTGTTGAGAGGTTTCACATGTGGCAAAGTGATGGAAAATATCAGGTGTTACTGCATGAATGATAGCGTTAATACCATCATAGTTTTGCTTAGCGACAAGAATTTCCACCTCATCATAAGCCGCAATGTCTTTGGGGACAGACTCATCATCAACCAGAACAGTTAGTGGTGTATATCCTCTTTCGACATAGACCCAAGTTTTGAAAACCCGGGCTTGCAAAAACGATCTCATAGCAATTTACCACCATAGGTAATTAGTGCCATCGAACTTTGGAGGTATGTTACAAGCTCTTATGCTTTGTTCCATAATTTCCCGAACCTCGATAATTAAACACATAGAGTTACGCCTTTTAATGTGTTTACCGGTTCTGATACCAATTGAAAAAGCAGGGGTACCGAAATACAACCAACTTTTCGTTTGGGTTCGTGAGTCTTATGGTAAGATATGGACGATCTCAAAAATCAATATACAAATATGTGATAACCTGAGTTGGATCACAAGTGATCAGTCCAAATGCAAGACAAGACTTGGTGAATCCCTCGAAGGATTGAGGACTAACTGCAGGTTATAATAACATACTACTTGTGTTTACTTTAATTGTATAATCAGAGATATAATACGGAAAGTAAAGCACATAAGACACCAGGGATTTTTTTAACGAGGAAACTACAATCCAGTAGAAAAACCTTGGGAACTCGTCCAGATTGAACACCACACAGTACTAACTGTCTACAAACGCTAACCTACCATCGGACTTCGGTCTGAGATGTAACAAAGACCAATTCCGACCCTCCAAGTGAATTATCTACTGTCGCACTCCTTAAGTCTCTTGGATCCCGCAAGACCCTACGCACTTGATTCCCCTAGTTGACGTCCTTTATAGGCCTAGGAGTTGCTTTAACCGTTGTTAACGACTTCAGCTTTGCAACCTCTATTACCATGTGTATGTTTCAAATTGTCTTCTTCAGTTTAACATACGAAAGTAACTTCCTTTGGACTTCTCTAGGTCATACGAAAATCTACTTACAAGCGGGGGCTGACAAGTAAACCAAGTAACTATGCCCAACTTGTCTCTACCATGTGCTGTGAAAATATTCACATAAGAAACTTACACAACCGGAGCTAACTAGGTCTTACAAACACGAACGTGCAGCCGTATGTTGCTTCAGTTAAAACCTTATATGTAACGTATCAGTTTTGAATGGCCTTATTGCAGAAGAGAAAGACTGTAGAATAGACAAGAACGCGATCCGTACTCCGGTAAATATCACAAAGGAATATATCTCCTACCTGTGCTTCCCAACTCTCTAGAGAAGTCTTTATAGTCGTTAGGTAAATCCCACGGAGGAACTACTACCTAATAGAGGGATGACTACCACAACAAGCTTACACCGAAGTGCAAAGAGTTTACAATCAATTCCACAGAGAAATTTCACGTACGCTTGATGCTTGAGGTTTTCGTTCATTAATCCTATATTTATAACTCTCAATAAGATATGTTGTTTTGAGATAAAGCAACAGATTACTTGTGCTACAAGTTAGCAAGTGCCCGTGTAAAACATGTCAGTTACTTATCTTGCACACAAAGAAACCCTAGGTCTCATTTGGAAATCTTTTAGCATTTATCTGCCAAGTGGTTTGTTATCTCTTAACCACTTCAAGATAGAGATCCAATGAAAATGAGAATACCATAATCTTATTGACTCATTGAGATTCGTTAGATGAGCCACAAAAGATATTCTCGTGATAAGGATCAAGTCCAACTAAGAGATAAGTTTTTATCTGTTAAACTCGCGCGCAATTATCCCGGAAATAACCACTAGACGGTTCGCGAACCGACTGGACTTGGAATCCAGGCCTAAAACATCGCTGCCCATTGTTCACGTACATCTACGTGTAGAAAACGACGCTTTAGAAATCAGGAGGAAAATCCAGAGTCATTGTACGCAAACCATTTCGCAAACCTACCTGTTTCCAAAATAGGTTTAACTGGATCCGCTGGAAAGTACTTGGGCTGGGCCAATTTCCGTACTTAAACTGTATACGTCTTCAGCTATAATCCATGACTCTGCTCTTAGGATTACTCCTTAGATTCATCCATTCTCCTACACCTCACTTGCAAGCAAATCATTGCAATGGAAAGTGTATTGAATCTATCTCATGTATCTCGTAAACTTACTACACGGGGAAAGTATACCAACATAACTCATGGATATGTAGACAAGATAACAATCTCAATTTCTATAGTATCTCTACTAAAGTAGCCGACTATTTCGAAAGATAGAATAGAAAAAATTTCATATAATGTCACAACTTCTACTAACCTTTTGTTGATGAAGAATATATGATGTCTTCTTGGTAGTCTCTGTCTCCGTCTTCAAGGTCTCTACTACTTTTTCTATATCCCAATTCAAAATCTAAACTCTCATAGACTAAATCAAGAATTGTGTTTTGACATCCAAACTTGACATCTAGCTTGACATACCAACACTAGTAGGTTTGACCGAGCAATGCTCTAACAACTTTTAGAAGTTACATGGCTCCAGAATATGCATACAGTGGTTACTTAAGTAACAAAGCAAACATTTATAGCTTCAGAGTTGTTGCGTTAGAGATCGTCAGTGGAAAAATGAACAAATACCGGCCAAATGACGAGTTCACCTGTCTTCTTGACTTTACGCTGCATAGATATTTGTTCCACTCCTTTGGTCATTCGAATGGAACTTATTTGTTCTATACCTTTTGCTCTTTGTAAAGAACATAAGGTCGCTTTCTATGGGACACCAAAAACCCAAATTAAGGGTGTTTTCGCCGGCTATGGACCTAGCAAACACCTGTTTTGACGTTGCAAATTTGCAACTTTGCAACGTCAGATGAAAATAGTATCGTCGATGGAAATTCCATCGACAGATACAAATTCCATCTGTCGATGGTATTTCTGTCGAGGTCGATGGAATTTCCATCGACGATACTATTTCCATCGTTGGAGATTAGGGTCATCCAACGGCCTATATTTCACGCCCCAATCCTATATAAACTCAAACTTGGTCTTCACTTCATTCACTCACAACTTAGTTCGATATTTCTCTAGTTCAATGAATGTGTTGGAATATTTTTTATTTGACAGTTGAAATCGAGAGCAAACTAGAAAAATATCGAACTAAGTTAAACCAGCGACGTTGGATTGGGGCGTGAAATATAGGCCGTTGGATGACCCTAATCTCCTCGATGGAAATAGTATCGTCGATGGAAATTCCATCGAGGTCGATGGAAATAGTATCGACGTCGATGGAATTTCCATCGACGATGCTTTTTCCATCTGTCGATGTAATTTCCATCGATACCCACTGCCCCATTTTAGCTTTGCTAGTCCACCTAGGATTGCAAAGAGGCACATTTGAGAGGTTCCATTGGAACCGGCCTAAGTTCGATTCCGAACAATTCAGTTTTCTTTATAAGCCGGTTTGGTTCGACTCTAAAATTGACCGTGAGTGCTACTTTCTTCTAGTGTTAATTGCAGGCAAGGGTACTAAAAGAGCAAGGACGTCTCCGGTCTCCCTGATCTCGTTGACCCTATTATGAAGTTAAACTAATCAACGAATGAAGTTTTGAGGGTGTTAAACATTGGGATCTTATGCACCAACCCATCTGCCATTCTTAGACCAAAAATGTGTATCATAGTGGGCATGCTTAAAGGTCGACTGCCAGTCCAAGAATCATGTGTGTTACGTGGCCCTAGTACAGATGATACAAGGTTCAATGCCTCCGAAGGAATCTCTTATGATAGCCAAACACATACATTAACCTCTTCTGATGGGAGTACTGTACTAGAGATGGATAATTCATCGGTGGAGCATCCAAAGCAGTTTAATTCC